>JADFUC010000139.1:0-68384 GCA_019722365.1 Lithospermum erythrorhizon
CTGTTATGCACGCTTCGTTTCTGATTTACGTATTGCTCAACTTGGTTACTTGAATTTGGAATTAGGCTTTTGGTATTTAAAGAGAGAATGATTTTTGAAAAACTCTTGCCTCCCTCCTCTGGCCGCCCACTGCCCCTAAATTTGCAGGAAGAGATTTTCTCTTTACATTTGTTCTCACCATAACTCCTAGCAAGTTTCAAACTTTGGATTCGTTTTCCTCTGGTGGCTGTACAATCTAAGGAGGCGATACGTTTTGGTGTTGGATCAGGACCCGACAATTGAAATCTTTCAAATGCAAAAGGCGTCTGCGCTCGGCCTCGACACAAGCCGATATCCCCGGTGTTATATATCTTCACAGAGTGAAGTTTTAGTAGTTTAAATTTGGTACAGCTTTTGAGTGGTTCACTACAAAGCGCATCGTTACAATTTACATGATACGTCAAAGGAATTGGGCCGCATACATCCCAGCGTCGGCCGATAGTTTGTAGGAGGAGTAAATCGGAAGTGGCCGCAAGGTCATCGTGAGGAGGCCTTTGGTACAAAGTTCATTTTGGTGTGTTTATTTTTTATGTGGAATTGGAATTAAAAATTGAAAAAAATTCTATATAAATTTTTGACAGATTTGGATAAATTTTTCTACTTCAATTCCACACAAAACAAATATACCCTTAAAAAATGCAAATTTTTGATACTGCCATAGTCAATACTCAAACAAGAATTTATGAGAGATCATTTGACATTAGGACAAAGGAATTATCGGACTTAATAGTCTATGGGAGCATAATGAGTTTCACTTTACAAATTGATACTTTTCAACAAAGTCACAAGTGATTATTACTCATGGTCTTTACTTTGCTTATGGGCTGCCGTTTCATAATACCAAACAATAGCCCTAATTAATGGATTTCTAAACTATAGATTTAATTGTCAAATTCTGCTCACACTGAATTATTGAATTTTTAGATTCTTCACCAGGGTATCAGGTGCTTACCGAGGAATGTCCCCAAGTATCGGTTCTTTTCTAGATGTCCCTTGAACCCACTTTTTATAGTAAATTAATTTTAACACGAGTAAAAATCGAAATTACACTTATATTAAAATTTTAAGGTTATTTTAAAATAAATTAATATATGAATGTATTTTATTAATAATTAAAATATTAATAAAAATTAAAAATAACCTTCCCAACCCTTGCCATGCTACAGCTTTCGCTTCCGCTTTCTTATTCCCCAACCCGAAGCCCGCTACAGCTTGGCCGTCGCCACCATACTTTTAATTGTCTTCCCAAGGCCCACTACCCCCGCGCCTAGAGCAAATGTTTATCACAAATCACTTGTCACCGATACTCAGCCAGCAAATAATATATGTTTCTAGTATAATATTTAATATACAGTCCACAAAAATAGAGTGCGCTTACAACTTTTTATCGACATGTGTATCAAAGTATCGAGGGGAATTGTGTCGTGATCAGATATTAAAGTGATATCATGCACCCTTGCAATCACTTTATCTTCCCCTCAACAAGTAAAGTTAAAACAATAAAAAAAATAAGAATTGGATTACAGATGGAAATTATTTTATAATTAGATTCCAGCAGCAGAGCCTTCCAAATTGATGAGATGTGTGGGGGGTTGAATTTTGTCTCAAATTGGACAATTAAAATGGACAACTCAGTGAGCATCTTTAGATTGGCCACAGATTAATTCGTTTTCAATCTGCTGTAATTTGAGTTTGAGAGGGGGAATATTTTTGCTGCTAAAATTTGAATTTGGGGGAAATTTAAGGTTTGTAAAAGATTAGTATTAATTTGTTAAAGATTAAGTTTGTGTTTTTATTTGGATAAAGCTAAGGATGTCGTAGTGTTTAGAAGCTATGGTGATTTGTCTCTTCTCCTCCTTTGCTTTCTGATGATGGGGTGTTGAGTTATTTATCACACCACTCAAATGAGTATTTTGTTGTTTGAGGGTAGAAATAGTATTATCACTTTTAATTTAAAATTAATAGTTGAAATTATATTGAGGAGACGAAATAATTATTTGTTCACCAAAATTCTTATTTAGGTGTGTATATTGAATTTCAGAGTAAGGGTGGGGTGGGAATTGGGTGTTGGCGAAAGAGAATTAGACAAAATAACATGAATTCGATCACAAATTAAACAAAGTAACACCTTAGTTTTTTCTTGCTAAAAATAACACTCCCACTTATAAAAGTACTAAATTACCTGCTTCCTACTCCGCTTTCTTCTTTTCTCTTTCTTGGCTTTACCGCCTGAGCCGCGCCCCATGCGCTTGCTGACCTCCCCTCCATGCTTTGCGTAAAGACCCTCTTACCCACAATCCCGCTTTACCCCGCGCCGCTGAAGACTACTTTGGCAAAACCAGCGCCATCCGTGACCGGCGTTTCGCTCAGCCAAAACCACGCGCCAAAATCCGCCTGACCAACTATCACCCTGACCACTTACGTCCATCCTTTAAAACACTAATATTCACCAAAATACGGCTAGACACCAAAATACACGATATATTGGTGTATATTGATGTATTTTGGTATATATTAGTATATATTTTACAAACACCATCCTGACGATTGAGCCGTAGCTTACCCCCGATTAAAATTAATTTGAAACCTTAACCCGACCCTAATTAAAAGCAGAGCCTACCCACTCAGATTGAATTTGAAATTTGAGGAGGGGGGTTGCATTAGAAAGGAGGGATGTAATGCAGAGCGGCAAAAATGTGTGTGTGTGTGTGTGATATCGCTTGATAATATGATTTGATTGATGCTACTAAACTATCCGAGATGTAAATGTCTTAACTTTTTTAAATTTTAAATCTCGCCCAAGAACTCAATGTTAAGCGTGGCGGCTTTGGGGTAATTAGGATGGGTGACCAGTGGGAAGTTTCACATTGAGTGAGCCACGTAGGTGAGGACAAAGCGTCTTTGGAAAGACTCGTAGCTGGTAGTTTGTGAGGGGCGATCCCGTGAATCCTAATAGCACACCGACCGATGCGCAGACCCAGGCGTTCTGGAGGAGGGGGCTTTTCCTACTAGATTTCTGAGGGGGTGGAAATTTAACTAAGTTGCTTTAGGGGTGGGGCTCTGCAGTCAGTGGGTTGGGGTGCCGCCATTTAGGGTTTGTGGGGGGAAAGGTCGGCGGAGTTTAGGATTTTTACGGAAGGGGAAGGGACTATTTATATTTTGGGGGTGGTGGTGATAGTGGTAGGAAGGTGGTTTTTTCAAAGAAGAAAGAATGGGAAATGGTTTTTAAAAATTTTGGAGATTTGTTACTTTCACAAAATGGATGTATTTAGGAAAATAGAAGATGTTATTTTTCACTTTATAATGAAAGAATGGTGTTATTGTTCATAATTCTGGGCGTTGGGTGGGTGGGAGAAAAAGGATCAAAGGCGAAAATTATATAATATTTAGCTATTATAAAAGGCTACCATGTTGAGAATCATATAAAATGTGCCTTAAAAATTTAATAATTGTATAATTCTTCTTTAATCATAAATCTCAAATGAATTTATGTATATTTTAATTTGAGAAATGCAATTCGAGAGTATTTAGACAAGAAATGAAATGTAGAGGGGGCAACCACAAGAAAAATAATTAAAATTTTAGCCAAAAGCTATGAATGATTTAAGGGGAATCTTAGAAAAGAATTGATAAATTTAGGAGGCAAGTTAAAAATTGTCGATAGTTCAAGGAAATGACGACTAATTGGCATTTGGTTTACAACTTGGAATCGTTCCCTGATTTTCAGTTTTTTTATTATTAATAATATATATACTCGTTGTAACGACCGTCCGATTAAAATACTGAGTTAGGATGGAAATTAATTACGGCGCGAGCAGAGTTACCAATCGATGAATAACAACATAAAAGACTTCATTATAAAACACTTTTTGTCACTTCGTGGTAGACGAGAGACATACTACTAAAACCGCATCGTTCAAAGCGATGCATTGAGGTTTTTAGTAATCTGACCAAACATCATAACGACATAATCTCGAAATCATCGTGGTAATAATGTAATTACTTGGCCAGGCTCGCCGAAAGGCGACATAAGTTTTGAAGACCACGACAAAGGAAAATCGATAGATGAAGACTGAAGACTTAAAAGCTGCTTTGATCTACTTCTTTGATATTTACTCGGCGGTATGTCAAGCGTAGCTCCTTTTTGACCTTAGTAAACAACTCGTAAAAACCTAGGCATAAAACACCGCCCATAGAAGGGTAAGGCTGAGAGCTTAGTGAATACAAATACCACGAGATGGTATTCGAACATATATAATCACATTTTTTATATAGAGCATATGCATAATCTAATAATATGAGTAAATAAAAGGTAATAACTATTCACATGCCCATGATATATTTCAAACATCCCTAGAGGTCAAACATATATATATATATATATATATATATACTCCACATACATATATTCATAAAACATCAATCAAAGCATAATTAAAATGTTGCATTCAAAGTAAAAGCAACCCACCAACCAACAAAAGAAATGAAGTCCAGCAAGAAATATAACGTCGAACACTCGTACAGCATTGTCAAGTCACTCACGTCCAATATCCATCCTCCACTTTGACATATCCATCATCCGGAGTATCCACCATTATATATAATATAAGCATAAATCCACAGGCAGCCCATCAAATATATACGTCGCGTCCCATCCACCAATCTAGCATCACAAAACCTCGATCATGCTGACCCATTAATATGCATACGTTCTCGATCACGAGCTGACCCGTATTATGCATACTCTGACACTCCCGATTGGGGGGAAACTCACCGATATACGCCTGCATCGCTTTCGAACGCCAGAGTTAGCCATTGATATACTTCGTAATCTCGTTCCGCTGACTCGACACGCAAAAAGAACCACGTACCAGCGAGGGAAATAATACACAACCATCTGTGTGATCCTGCTTAAGGGCTAAGCCCAATATAATCACGAGAACAACTACAACAATATCATGGCATGTCGATCTCGTTAGAGTCGATATACGTTCTAATATAACTTGGCGTATCGATACGTACCAAATATATAAACATAATATATGTAAGGTTGCAAGTTAGTTACTCACCTCGAGCAAAAGCAATTCGAGAGTCAACTGATTATTCCATGTGCTTTCGGTCTATCCAGCAGCAATGACGTATTACCATACTTTAACTAATGGTTTGAGCAGGTATGCAGGCTTGACCCGGCATCTATCTCGACTAAAAAATAAAACCCTATATTTATTAAGATTTTTTGAATATAAACGTTTAAAAATAACATTTCCTTTTAAAAGTTCATTTATTTTACTTGATAATATACCAATTAAATACTAAAATAATTTCATAATCCTCATAAAGAATTTCTCGCTCCAAAATATAAATAGAGTACTCAAATATTACGCCCAAAAATGCATTGTTCAATAAAATCTGAAGATTTTCTCGTTTAAATACAATTCTAGTCCATTTAACACCCGTAAATTCGAATAAATACCAATTTTTTTTTTTTATAAATTCTCTTCTTTGAAAATTAGCTCAAATATATGTAAAAGTTCTGTAAAAATACTACTTTCGATTTATAAGCTCATAAATTATTTCTTTTTATTTAAAACCACGTTTAGTATTTAAATCACCAAAACAATAGCAAACAAATTTTTAAATCACTCCAAATTTTCTTGGAAGATTTGCTCGTGCTTACAATGGAAAATGTATCTAGATTTAATGAGTTTTAATTTTTCAAATGTACTTAATATTTATTTCATATTTAATATTTTTCCTAGCCATTCTTCAAAATTTATAATAAATATAAGCAATTAAAAATAAAAATTCCTTTCATAAATTAATACAGGTGCTCAAAATCGATAGAGATGATAGTCAAAATCGATAGAGATGATAGTCGATCTCAATCTAGTTATGTAATTACTGCTGAGCGGTGAGTGCACGATGTCTTGGTATAGTAGTAAGAAACTGGCATAGGCGACTTCGACAAGCCCGGGGTTGAGTACATTCTGCGACTTCGGAGCTGACGAAGGAAGGCTTTGCTTTCGAAGTTAGGTAAGGTGAACTTGGCATAATTGCCTAGCATTGAAGGTCAATGGGTTGTATTATGACAACAACTGGGCAATAAATTTGAAGCTAAGGGAGCCAAGGTCATATCACGTATCGAGCATGTACTTACAAAGTATCATCTTATTCGGGACATAACCGATAGAGGAGATGTTAGGATATGTAAGGTTCCGACCAATAATGATGTAGCAGATCCCTTAACTAAACCACTATCTGAAAGCAAGCATGATAAACATATGTATAGTATTGGTCTTAGAGACATGCTTGAGTGTTATTAGTTTTAGTGGGAGCTAATTTTTTTCTTTATATATGTCATAAATAATTGTAAGATAATACTTGAATTTTAAGCTTCAAATTCAATAATATATATCATTTGTTTTTGAACTATGATCAACATATATATATTTATAATGTGCATCATTACCACGAATAATGAAATTTATTCCATTTGCAATATAAGTTTTCTATCGAGGTCTTTGGAGTTAAGGACTCAAACAAGAAAGCTATCTATCAAACCTAGAAAACAACAATATTATGGTCACTAATCGGTATTCACTGGTTGGAATCGGAGTTCCATTAATTATTATATATTTGGAAGTTGTCACGATCACGCTTCTTCTTGGATCGAAGGGAAACGAACTACAGTCAATCGCATAGGTATACGGTGTAAAATGCTTTCCAGCCCAAATGTCTGGAGCATTGTCCTTACGTGAGAACTTAGAAGATTACATATCATGTCCTAAGAGTTTCTCGCTAGGAACTTATGTTAAATAGCGATTCTCTTAGACACCAACGTGACTGATTTCATTTTGTTATAGGAGTAATAGTAACACTTTTTGACCTGTCTAGTCTTCCATGCTTAGGGATTTATAAAGAGACTTAAGTTACATATACTCTAGTATAGTTGTGAGATCTTGTACACAAGATGAAATTTACATACAACTTTGATATAACGAGTTTAGATTTTCACGCCTCATGGAGGCAGTGGTGATTTGTTGAGGTCAACCTCGATTACTATACTAAGGCCACGCCGTACAAGAAAAGTATAGATCACGAGGAGTTTGGTAGCGTCAATTTTACCATAAGCGTATTTGTTGGAAATCGGCATTAAGATCGTTTTTAGATGTAATCGATTAGTAAATAATCGCTTTACAAATAATCGTCCAACGGCAAGTGGGAGTGTTAGAAATATGAGATGTTAAATCGCCAAAATATACCCGTTGAGCAGTAGAGATTGTACAACCAATTATTACATTTAATAATAATAATTATAAGTTGATATATGTTTGATTGTTAGTCGGAGTTGACATATTAAGGTAGCTTCGATTAAGATTTAGGGGTTATGATGAAACTACTAGGGTAAGCTCATCTATATATTAATATGATGTTCGGTTAATATAAATTAATATATTTCTATTTTTTAAATTACGGCGTAAGCTCAGGTGCTGATGTTAAGTTAACACAACAACGAAATCAAATTATAATACTATTATAACTTCCAGGATTTAAAATGAAACTGTATGGATATGTTGGGGTGAAATTTCAATTGCTGAAACTTCACCCCGGTAGCATACAAGGAGAAAGGGAAGGGTTACAGAACGCTTCCGCCGCCGCAAAGCGCCTGAGCCGAGAAGGATCACGGTTCGAGAACCTTCCGTTCTACGGCTCCTAAGAGATTGTAAGGTTTATTGATAAGATTTCTAGAATGTTCCCACCTCCTTAAGGGATAGACATTCTAGAACATTCCACCACCCCTATATATAGGCCATCCTTTGCATGGAATTTTTTGCTTATTCATTTTTGTTCTTTTGTGAAAAGCAAAAAGGCAAAACTCTCTCTTTCCCCCCCTTGGTCAAGTAGTAGGCATAAAATTCACACCCGTATGTTATTGTTTTATTATTTTCATAGAATCATGGTTAGTGCTTTTTATAATTGCTATTTTAATCCGTACCCAGCCTTGCCAAGTCCATACGCTACTACTTACCCGTCTCTTGATACATAGGGGTGCTTGGCATTTAAAACAAATATAGTACCCGACCAAGTGTATAACGCTTGATATGAGGAAGTAAATTTTTAAATAATAACATAAATACTTCTAGTCGAGAATTAGTACTGATTCCACTCTTCTTTTCTGCCCAATACCTCTTCTGATTCCTTGATGCTCCATAACCCATGATGATGAAATTTATCATTCCTCTTAAAATCCTTCTTGGATGACTTTGGGGAGCAACGGTGGCTTACTAACAGCCTTGATAGCTTCCTTTTGCCCAGACTTATTCTTGTGCGCCCCCATGAGAATGAGCTAAAGCGGTTTTACCGCTTCTTAAGGTTACGCTTTCGACATTGATGATAAGTACCATCTGACTCCGATAATGACTTATGTGGAACTAATGCGTATTTAAAGTTCATCACGAAGTTGCTAAGCCCGAGGTCGGGCAGTAACTTGAGGATGATGTCTACTACCATCTCCCCTTGAGGCAGACAGGCCGAGTGATTTAGTCTTTTCGACCCGACCACATCATCTTGGCATAGGGACTGCAAGTTGTCCGTTGGCGACTTACGATCAATGAGAACACAAATGAGTATCGTACCTTTCATTCGCGTGCGCTTTAGAATAGCATTTCGGTTGCGTACGTTTAAGTAAGCGTTGACATGTTCGAACAGGTCGAAGATTCAATTCATGTTTTCCATCATTAGGCATTAGGCGTCGATGGCGTCAAATCACTTATGTTGTTGATAGGAAAGTCGCTCCTTTGCTCGCCGGAGTTGAAAGAAGCTTGAGGGTGAGCATGACCAGTCCTCGAGACTTAACAACAATTCGAAGTTTAGCGTCTGAGGAAGTTAATGCCATTTTAGTTTGCATTTTTTCCAATGTGGATCAAAGAGTTTTGAGTTATTAGAGTTTGAGGATATTTAGCCTTGAGAAGATATATAAAACAAAACTTTAATAATTCGAGTTTTCATTTATAAGGGAGAAATGTTCTAATAGATAATAATAGAACAAAATATTTGTGCTCCACAATCCCACTGAAAACACTAAGTATACCAAGTCCTCAAGTAGCGAATTCTTAACTTAAATACAGTAGAGTGGAAATCATACACAAATTATGATTATCATAATTCTTGAAAATCAGCAAAAAGTTCTACAAGACCCGTATTAGTGACTTAACATCCACCAGTCAATTAATAGACGTTACTGACTTAAGTAATGAAAATTATTGATAACCATTTTTGAATGGATGAGTCGAAACGAAGTCTTCTTTGGGAATGGATTGATTCATCCACGTCGAGGAAACATCCAGGAGGCCAAGCACATTATGTCATACTAACGTGTTAAGCCACGCCCTAGAGTGACTTATCGACTTTAGAGTTTGGTGTGACAATAGTACTTAACTTAATGGTGAGATTAGTTATATTTAGTAATACTTATGATTATGCTAAGACATATATATTTTATCAAGCGAAATTTATATCACATCAATCATAAGACAAAATATAACACTTGAGATATGCGATACGACTTACGAAGGAAAATACGAAATTTAGACTAGTTCTCAACTATGTTAATTTTATAACGCTATTTTTTCGTTGGCTGACTCTACTTTGAGTCTCCGTCTTTAATTATATTTCTGACTAAATAATAATTAATTCACAAGTCACATTCATTTTTAGAATCTAGACATATATTATACTTGAATAAATTAATTATCTTAACTACATTTATACTTTATAACATGGATGAAAACATTGAACAAGTACACTTCCATCAATACTATTGAATAATATAAATAATTTTAATTGCTTATTCAAATCTAAATGAATTTAAAATTTAACCTCGAATTTTATGTCATATCAATTAAATATTTCGAAATTTAATTACTTCTAATCTAATAAGAAATTAATTGTAATAAATTAAATTGAATAAATTAGTTTTTCAAACTGAAATTAATTATCAAATCAATTTAATAAATTTGAAGGTGAATTAATTAATTTCACAGTAAAAATAATTTACTAAAATTGATTTAATTATTAATCGGCGTTTTAAGCGAGCTAAAAGTCAACCAAGAGCCATAAGCGGGCCGGGCGAAGAGGGGTTGGCTCGAGATAGGAATAGAACTCTAGGGTTCGAAAACCCTAGAGTCCAACTACCGTGGCCGGCGAAGGGTTGAGTGGCCATGTGTCATCATGGCCCAGCCGATGGGTGAGTGGTGGTCGAACTTATTTTCGGCTTGATTGAATAATTTTGGTTGAACTGTCGAGATACATTATTGTATTATTCCTGATATTTTTTATTTTTGAAGCCCAGTTAAACTATTAATCATATGTAATTGACATTAAACGAAGTTAAAGATTAACAGGAAGTAAAATATAGTGTATAATCAAATTATGGAATTCATGAATCACATTAATTACATAAATACAATCTAGTAATCCGGCTTGGAGGCCCTTTGTTGGAGTTTACATCGGCTATACAAATAATATTCAAGGAAAATAATGCTTACGATCTGAGATCTAAAACTTGATGGAATTTACTAGTTGTATAAACGACAATTGAGGCAATATATATACGTTCTTGAGGGGAATAATCAAAGTTGCAGCGGAATATGACAATGATGGAGATCCCTCTAGCATCCAAAGTGAATGCCTCTACGAGTTGTCCACACCAACGAGCGGACAAGTCGCTCCGGGAGTTTTACTAGAACTCCCTACAAATATTTAACTGTAGACGAGATCAAGGAGAAAAACCGAAGAGTTTTTTCTACCTGATTTTACTCGTCTAAAATGAGGGGGGAGAGAGAGAGAGAGAGAGAGTCTTTTGACTTTCACAAAAGTGAATACCAAAAAGTGAATGTATCCAAATGAAGTTATAGAGGGTGTTGGAACATTCAGGAATGTCTATCCCTTAAGGAGGTGGAACATTTTGGAATGTCTAAGGATAAATCCCACAAAAATAGGAAGGGAAGGTTCTGGAACCTCCCCTCTCCCTCTCGACTTGCGCGCCTAGGGAGGTGAGGAAAAGGTTCTCCTTCCTTCGGTTTTGCGCGCCCGCTTTCGGCAGATTCAGATTTTTGGAATCTTGCCCATTCTTTCCATACGATTTTACATTTTAATCGGGAGGTTTTATAATTACATTATAGCGAGTTTAGTTGGATGTGTGTGACCTCTTAGGCTCTCATTGACAAATGCCATATATTAATAAATGTTAACCCGAACATTTATAACTTAATACTCCGTATATTGATTGTAGGCGGACTACTAGTAAGCCCGTGTAACTTGATATCGCGTAATTATCTAATATGAGCATTGTAATATATTGAACATATATATATAAACTTAACTTAAATGAGTAAAATCGGTTGCACATCCGAATTATTCAACGGTATTATTTCAAATATCTACGTATCTCTACAACAAAAGCATGCTGATGAATGGATTACGAGAAATCGTTAGCAAATTGTGAATGTGTGTGCTTGCAAGTTTAAGCCATAGGAATCTTCGCAAGGATTGAAGTTTCACAAAAAGCATCATTTGGCCCTCGAAGGTAGTCCCAAGACATAGTTTCATAGCTTGAATGCTCTATCTTGGTAAGGTAAGTACGAAGGATAAATTGAGTGAAAGGGATATCATTGAGGAAAATACCTAATCTTTTTGTGACAGGCAGGAAACAACAGAGCACATGTTCTTTCATTTGAATACCATATTTACAGTGTGTATATGGAGGCAAATGCTCCAAAGAATGGATCGTTATAGAGAAGCAAGAGGTTGAAGCTATATAAATGAAAGAATAGTCCTGCAATGAGTCTAAAAGCAAGATTTTCAGGAGTACCTTGGGTAGAGTCGTGTTCTGTTGAACGTTCTATCACACATATGGGTCAAGAGAAATGCAAAAACTTTCACACAACACCACCAAAAAGTTTATCAAATAATTTGAGAATATGTAATGTAAATGTACTACTAAAGCCATGAAATTTGGAAAGAGTCAAAAGCAAAGAGAGTAGAATTTTGTTTGTGTTTGAATTTGGGGATTAGCTCATCTATATATGGTTGGAGATGCTTGAAAGAGCCAATCCCTCCCTCTATTTAAATTTCATTTGTAATGAAATAAAGGACGAGTTTTGCGGAAAAAACTATTTGTGATAGTCTTGATTCAAGTTGGTCATGTGGTTGATTTCTTTTCCCCTCACTTTTTATATGGCTTTCGAATTACGGAGTAATATTTAGAAATTAAATTTGATCTTTTATCAATCTTTTTATTTGTCAAGAACTATAATTAGAATCTATATTTGTATCATTTGTGACAAAAATGTTATTATATTCTTGATGATATGATACTACTTTGAGTCTTCACATCTATTTTTATCTTTATTGATAAAATGTTGAATAAATATAACTATAATGATAATTTAAATATTTAACATTAA
The DNA here is from genome assembly GCA_019722365.1 of Lithospermum erythrorhizon. Taxonomy (NCBI): domain Eukaryota; kingdom Viridiplantae; phylum Streptophyta; class Magnoliopsida; order Boraginales; family Boraginaceae; genus Lithospermum; species Lithospermum erythrorhizon. Next base: position 12,507 of record JADFUC010000139.1, read on the forward strand.
TTATTAAATTACGTATGTATTACTAACTAGAGATGGAAATTATGGATATATTGTGGGGTACTATATATGTTAGTGACATGTATAAAAGAGAAAACTGAATTACTTCCTCTTACAGAGTGTAAAGTATATTGAAGAATTTTTTATGATGAGATAAAAAAAATTCGATGTGGTGAGAAAATTTGTGAAATTTCTTACGTTCACAGTTATTTTTCCGAAACCGTTTTGCACTTTTAATCAAATAATAGTGTTGAGTATTAAGTTAATTAAATAAATTGAAATTTCACTAGAATCCCGATATACTACTTCTTATTATTATTTCATTTCCGATTTTTCTAGTATGTGTCTTCAGGACACATGTTAAGAATTAATATTGGAAATAAAATATAATACCTAAAAGCATATAAAGGCGGAATATCTATGAGACCTCTAGTTGAGATTGTAGCTTCAATGTCCATGTTAGCCCCTAGTATTGTTTCGGTAAAATTATGATGTTAATTAAGTATTCTTATGCAGTTGTATATAAGCTATCACTAGACATTCGAGTAAATGGCATTAGCGACAATTTAGCGTTTTCTCTAGTTTTCATTAGAGGTTGTAGAAGACTCCCTTTCAATCATGCTTCTTATCTCTCCCAAATCATTGTTCATTGTATTTTTGTAATTTTCTTATTTTGGTACTTATAGATAGAATGCTTCAAAATATATTGCACAAAATTATTCACATATTTTTTTACCCATAGCAAATGAATAAAAATATTCACATTTTTATTTTATATTAATGAAATGTACAAAATTATTTATTCTATATTTAAATACCCACTTAGAATCGAATAGGCAAAATATTCACATATTTTGTTTATATTGATAAGAAATATACAAAATTATTCACATATTTTTTGGCACCCATCGTCGAATGAACAAAAATTCACATATTTTGGTACATATTAATGAAATGTACAAAATTTATTCCTTTTCCCCATAGACCCGAGGAATGAACAAAAAATATTTACATATTTTTAGTACATATTGACGAAATGTACAAAATTATTCACATATTTTTTGAATCCATAGATCAGACCAGAACGAAAGCATTTACATATTTTTGTTACTGTAAAATGTACAAAATTAACTGCATATTTTTATGCCATAGACAAAATGAATAAACTTATTCATATTTTTTACTTTTTATATATACGAAATAATATTATGTAATGAATTACTGACTTCGTACTCCTCCCACATCCACATTCTAAATGATCTAGTTTGGCTTTTTCTAAATTTTGAAAATTGACATTTTACAAGATCATTTCCCCGTTTAGCACTTGCTTCCTTATCTTTATACTTTCATTTAAGACCCCGAACGCGATCCACCCCGCCGTCAAAAAACATGATGAATTATTGTAGGCATGAACCCGACATCGGCGAAGCATATCTCACCGTATAACACCGATTGTTCGCCTAATGCTCAACAAAAACTCCCTAAAACTCGTCTTTACTTGAACTTTGTTTGTTAGAAAATTAGGAAAAGTCTCCCCAATTGCATATATACAAATATTAAATAGTAGGCTATAAGTTGAAATATGGAAATGGGAATTTGTTCCCCGAAAGTTTCTCACTTGTCAATGAGAGCAACATCCAGAGTGGATACACAATGAATTAATTCTTAAAATGAAATGCAGTCTGACCTCAAAGTAAAGAGGTCGAGAATCGCTTGCATGTGTGTGTTAAATTTGATTAAAAGCCTTGAAAATCAAACTCGACAAAAATACCCATCTCGAAAGTCATATAATTTAGTACACCACGTGATCTGGGTGCTGCAAAATCGAAGCTTCTTTCATTTTAAACATAGTATACTTTTTACATTCACTGTCGAGGAAAATAAGAAAGTTTAGATGAGAGGCATCTAACACTGCACATACATGACAAAAATAATTGTGATCATGAAAACCAATTCATAAAACAAAGAAAAATAGTAAAACATATATGCGTCTATCGATCAGTATAGGTACTAATTCCAATTTTTTTGTTCTCTTGATGATTTTTTCTCATAGCCTAATGGGATAGAAATTGTGAAACTATTATATAATGCCAAAAAGTTGAAATACATCATCAAAAGAGCTAACATGGGAAACAAGACTATGATCTCGAATGGAGCACACTATTTTCTAAACGAGGAAGGAAATTAGAAATCTTGAAGTAATGCATTTTCTTTTCACTTTCAACATACAATAATGCTTAAAGATCTAATACCAATAGCCGAATGAAGTCAATATATAATGTTATTTTCTAACTTTAACAATAAAATTATTCTTGACCAACTTTTTGAAACACTCAAACTCATTAAAGAGAAATTAAATAAAAATTAAACCCTTAATCGATTCAACATAAATCACCAACTCAAATCTGAAACAAACCGTCTTCCAATACCAAGCTAGAATCTTCAAGAAAATAAATTTCATATACAAAATAAAAAATGTAATAAATCAGCGACATCTGAAATTACCCGATTCATTCATACAAACTAAAAAAACTTAAATAATTCAATAAATTCAAGATTATCAAAATCATTGCATTCATTGACAAATTTTAAGTATGAAATTGAGATTATTTCAAACCTTCACCTAAGGCATTTCTTATTTAAAACAATTTTAGAATCACAAAATCCAAAATAAAAATCAATTTAGCTTCCGTCATTCCAATAAATTCCTTATAAACAAAAAATCGAATATACAATAAAAGCGTAATAAATTGCAAGCGATCTCCCAATTGAACATATATAAAAATTCATATACTACTTGTAAAAGGAAACTAAAAAAACATAATTAAAATCTCAATTCATTTGAAAAGAATTTATAAACATTTTTTAATTTAAATCGGGTTTTTGAATTAATTTAAAGTTAACTAGATTGATTTGTACATTTTTTAATGTTAGACATTCATAGAAAGAAAAGAGCAGCCGATGATGGAGACTTACTTAGGAAATCGGAGGAAGAGGAAAACCGCCGGAGAGAGCCTTGTCGGCGGAGGAAAAGAGGAAGAAGTAAAGTTGACCAAAAGTTGAATTAAGCCCCAAATTTATTTTGGTTTAAGAATATATGATGTTGGCATGGTCTTTGAATTTTATAAATATTACAAACTGACACCGTAGATTGCACAGTTTGGAACGGTGCACAACATCGAAAACTTTTACCTTCCTTTTAGCGTTGGAGTATATAACAACAAAATCCACTGGAAAAAAAGAATCTTCTCCTCCTCCTGAAAACCTCTCTTGGGAAGGGTTTCCAAAACCCTAATCACCCCCAATTAATCTTTTTTTTCGGCTATTCACAACTCGTGTCCACATAATTGTGACTATTGAGCTAATGGAGAGAAAAAGGAAAGTGAGCTTGTTCGATGTGGTAGACGACACCTCGAAGAGGCTCAACAGCGGAGCCTCTGCGAATGGCGTAGGCGCTAATGCGTTAATTAATCGTTGGAATCTTCGGGCTTATTCGAATAGGTATTATGAGATATTAGAAGAGGAAGGCAACTTCCTGTCTAATGGCAACAAGAGGGAAGGATTTTCAGGCTCTTAAGGATAATCAGACTCTCATTTTAGTTGGTGAAACTGGAAGTGGCAAAACTACTCAGATACCACCTTAAACTGTCCCAAAGTAATTGTCCATTGTTGGATTTTTAGGCTCTTTTTTTTTTAATTCAAGTGTTTTTTGTATGTGGAGTATACAATTTGTTGAAAGTATATCAAAAGGTAGTATTTTATTGATTTTGTTCAGTAAAATCGAACTGGATTTGTTGAAGTGTCCCAAAATGGTTGTCCATTATTGGATTTTTATGTTTATTTTTTGAATTCAAGTGTTTTTTTATGTGGAGTATACAATATGGTTAAAACAAATACTTAAGAAAGATAATGTTTCATTAAAATCAAACTGAAAATCTTTAAGGGAGTGACGAGGGAGGGATAATTTGGTTTTTTGTTTTTATAGTTGATGAAATAATTGAGAAAACTACTTAGGCTATTTATATAAGTATTGGCAGTGTTTGCTATGTCCCAAAATGGTTGTCCAGTTTTGAATTTTGCTGGTTGAGTTTTTGGATTTTGAATATGTTTTATAAATTTTGTGAAAATGTATTAAAAGATAGTATTTTGATTCAAATTAAATTTACGTGTCTCAATTAGAACTGTAAGTTTATTGATTTTAGTTGGTGAAACTCGAACTGGGAAAACTACCCAGGTAAAGTTTTGGTTTGGTATTTTAATTATGAGTTTATTGGAACAAAAGGATAAGTGATATAGTTAAATAATAGGATATATAGAAAGTAGTTCAATTCACTAGTTATGAATTGAGCGCTTTAAACATACAGCCATGATTGCTTGGTGGGGATCTAGATGTTTTGTTAGGTCTCTCCATTCAATTTGAAATACTTTGAGAACAATGTTCAGGTAATTTTTTTGATTAGTGAGATTTAAAATTGATATTTACATTACTTTTTTGTAAATAATGAATAAGAGGATACAACTGAAAAAATAGTTTAGGAACCCTGTTTGAATTATAAGTATTACTGTAATGATGTATTTTTGTTGGAAGTGAAAACCCTAAGTCGTATTCATTTCGTCTGCAGATACCACAGTTCGTTCTGGAAGCCATTGAGCTAGAGAGCCCAGATAAGCGCAAAAAGTACATGGTTGGTTGTACCCAACCCCGGAGGGTGGCTGCAATGTCTGTTTCTCGTCGCGTTGCGGAGGAGATGGATGTTACAATTGGAGAGGAAGTAGGTTACAGCATTCGTTTTGAGATTGCGTGGCTCCAAGAGCCAGTGCTGAGTAAAACACAATTTAGTATTATTGGTTTAATATTGAAGTTGTCTGCTGGTTTATTTGTCTTAGATCATCTACTCCCTCCATCCCATAAGTCTCAGGGACTTTTTCCTTTTATAGAAATCCCATAATTGATTCCCTTTTTATCAAATTTGGTAAGGAAAATGGAGGGAAATCTTTATTTGTGAGATAAATTCAAATTTTTCTTAAAGATTGTGTAGAAGTAAATGGGCCTTAGAAAATGGGATGGACAGAGTACTATTGATGGCACATAACCTGCTACGTTGTTTTCTTGATAGATACTTGACGGATGGTATGCTTTTAAGGGAGGCCATGACAGATCCTCTTTTAGAACGTTACAAAGTCATAATTCTTGATGAAGCTCATGAAAGGACATTGGCTACTGATGTCCCTCTGGCCCCAGTCTTTTAAAGGGAAGTGTTAAAGGCAATTCTGATCTGAAACTAGTTGTTATGAGTGCTACTCTTGAGGCTAGAGTTTCGAGGTTGCTTTTTAGACACCCATATGAAAGTTCTGGGGCTTCATCTGGTGGAGACTATTCTACTCAAGGATAGAAAGGGATTACCTTGAAGCTGCTATTCGGACTGTTGTTCAAATACATACATCTGAGCCTCCTGGTGACATACTTGTCTTCCTCACCGGTGAAGAGGAGATAGAAGATGCATGGAAGAAAATAACGAAAGAGATTGGTAACTTTGGAGATACTGCAGGTCCAGTTAAAGTTGTGCCTTTGTACTCCACTCTTCCTCCAGCTATGCAGCAGAAAATTTTTGAGCCAGCTCCTCCTCCACTTGTGGAAGGTGGACCTGCAGGAAGGAAGATTGTTATCTCAACAAATATTGCCGAAACCTCATTAACTATCGATGGGATTGTCTATGTTATCGACCCAGGTTTTTCAAAACAGAAAGTGTACAACCCTAGAGTCCGTGTTGAATCTTTGTTGGTTTCTCCAATATCGAAGGCAAGTGCTCACCAACGGTCTGGACGTGCCGGAAGAACTCAGCCTGGAAAATGTTTTAGGCTATATACCGAGAAAAGTTTCAACGGCGATCTTCAGCCACAGACTTACCCTGAAATACTGAGATCAAACCTCGCAAACACGGTTCTTACATTGAAGAAATTGGGAATAGATGACCTGGTTCATTTTGATTTTATGGACCCTCCTGCCCCAGAGACATTAATGAGAGCATTGGAAGTTTTGAATTATCTTGGGGCTTTGGATGACGATGGTAACTTGACGAAGTTGGGAGGGATTATGAGTGAATTTCCCTTGCACCCCCAGATGGCAAAGATGCTGGTTGTCAGCTCAGAGTTTAACTGTTCCAATGAAATTCTGTCCATATCTGCTATGCTTTCAGGTCTGTCCTTGTTCCTTTTTCATGCTGTTGGTCTTGCATTAGTTCTATCACTCCTTGTCATAATCCATAGGATAAGTCCATGCATCTTTTTGTATGTGCATGATTTTCTTTTTCCACATCGAAGTCAGAATGATTTGAATAAGTTCACATGTATTTAGTTGATTATTTGTGACTACCTAGGTCTTTATTACCAACTGCCTTTTTATGGGTTATGTGCCTTCGTTGGCATACTCCATAGAATTTGTAAATGCTAGTTGCACCTCTCAGTATTCTTTTATTTAGCAGACACCCTCCTCTGTAAATACTGCTTTGACCTACATTGGGCCTCCTCCTGCTGATATTGCTTTTTTTCTTTAGTACCCAATTGCTTTCTCCGGCCTAGGGAGGCTCAAAAAGCTGCTGATGATTTAGGTAGAATCATCATTGTTGAATATTTTACCATGCGTACAAAGCAAGAATTAATGGCTGCTCGTTAATATGCTAATTTTTCTTCTTTTTACTTGGAGCGTGACTGTTAGAGATAACCCTTTTCCCATTGATTTCAGAGGAGGATCCAAGTTGGTGCTTCAATAATTTTGTCAATCAGCGTCACGATGAAAAATAATGTGAAGCGACATTAAATTATGACGTTGGCCTCAGAGCTGCAGCACAGACTAATGATGAGCTACTACACATAAGAAGGCTATGTTGGCAGAATTATTTCATGCAGGTGGCCGGGTCTGGCTGGGCATTGTTGACTGTGAAAGACAACCAAGTATGGACCTTGAATATTATATCACACTAAAATTAATACCTGATATATGTTTTTTGCAATGTGTGTTCACAACCTTGGAAACTTATTTGTGGTAAACAGGTTGTAAACTTGCATCCATCTAATTGCCTCGATCACAAGCCAGAATGGGTCATATACAATGAATATGTGTTAACAACCAGGAACTTCATTCGCATGGTGACTGATGTTCGCGGTGAATGGTTGGTCTTTCTTTTCTCCTTGTTGGATTTTTTAATTCTTGACAAATTTACTGTTTCTTCATTATGTTGTCCACTCTTATGGTCTTTTTTTCCGGATGAACTATAAGTGTTACAGTTTACATTTCTTTCATCAGTTCACTAGTAGTGGTTGCTTGATTTGGTTTTGCTAAGCGAACTGTGATGGTGTCCTAGGTTTATTGAAGTGTTCTTTTGATGTTCTAAATTCTAATATCTGGGCGCCTTGTAGTATAAATTGTGACTAATTTATTCTATGGGCTCTGACATTCACTTTTCAGGTTGATTGACATTGCCCCTCATTATTATGACCTGACGAACTTTCCCAATTGTGAGGCCAAGCGCGTGCTTGAGAGGCTATACCAGAAGCGAGAGAAGGAGAAACGAGATAAGGAGGACGGAAGGAGTACTAACAGAAAGTGAAGTTGGTAGAGCCTTGGAAGGAGTAGCAGAAACTTAAAGAGTGGAAATCTGAAGGCCCTTAGGTTTCTGGGAGGTTTAGGCCTGCCCTACAGCCCCTACTACACTTTTCAAATGGAATTCAGTCATTTATGGTGTTTAATGATAGATCTTGTACAATGTTTAATCTGTTTTGGTTTGTACCAAGAGTATATTCAACAATTCGTTTGCATAATTGTTCTTTTATATGCTGTTGCTGGGTCGTCGTTAATGCCAGTTGATGATATTACTAAGTAGTTTCGGTCCCATTTAAGCTAACCTTAAACTACCTTTGGAATGATCCCATTTCATATTCAAGTGTTTCTATACAAAAATGGCTTTTACGATCCATCCCAGATGCTTGTAAGGGGATTGAGGTTGCCCCCTTAGGATTTGTTTATAGTCTTCCCTCAGAATGAACATAAGTGACATGAGTGTCTGGAGCTTCAATATAAGTTTTAGGTTATAATCCTGTCATTTGCAGTTGGTTAGAACATAGAACTAGGTCGTTTATTCTATGAATGTTTGTTGTATTTGGTCGCACATAATATTATTTTCTACGAATAATTTTGTATTTATCAAAACGTTGTATGATGCACATTCTTGTTCAAAACTTTTTCCTCCGAGTAAACTTTCTATGTGAAGTTAATGCATCAACTTATAATTTAAAATCAAAATATTCTATTATAAATTCAATTTACAATAAAATTTATCTGAGGCAATGGAACAAAAGACATGCGAAGTATTCCATACAAAGACAGTATTTAATAGACTTTGTATAATAAGTTTGATCATGAAATAGAATATATAAATTATTTAACTTCTTCCATTTGGAGGTCTTGAGTTCGGATCATGTAGGAGTGTGAAATGTGATTTTATTTCTCATTGTTGATTGTTGATCTTCATGTCTATAGGCAATTCCATGATTGATGGTGTAATGTCTTGCTTTTTAGGCATGACGTGGAAGTTCAAGCTTACTGGGAACATGAAGGCTACTAATTACTTAATGTTTAGCAGGTGCAACCAACGACGACCAATCAGAGGTGGCGGATAAATTAGTATGGCAAGGATTCTCTGTGTTCATAAATTAGCAAATTAAGATTTAAATCTTTTAGTTTGGTTTTAGCTATTATGATTAGTTAGACAAGGAACAAATTACGTATTTCGATGAAGCGCGAAGTTGCTCGAAAAATAATTAAATTGATTAAGGCCAAGATTAGTAGGTGAGTGGGAGTGAACCACTAAAAATGCACGTGGTGATTAGAGTTCTCGATTAAACCCCCAATCCAAAATCGAGCCCTCGATAAGAACAAGGGTTCAAAATCAAGCCCACGGAGTTAATCGAAGAGTAAAAAACTAAGGAGTTTCTGCATTAATTATTGTGGGGTGAACTCGAAATAGGGTTCGATAAAAGCTTGACTGCGCATTAAATGTCAATTAAAATTAGGGCTCGAAAATCCAGAATTTTTGTTGATTAAATAAACCAAATGGAACATTCAGAAGCCACGTGGCTCAAAATAAAGAATCTAAAAGAAGTTATGTGGTTTAGGAATCAAAGTACAAAGGGTACATGCGGTTCAAAATCGCGAGGCGCTCACGAGAAGTAGGTAGTCGAAATCAAGGCTAAAAGAAATTAAAATTCGATATGAAAATGCTTTTGGCGCAAAAAAAGAACGGAATCTTCATTCCCATGAAAGAGGTGCCCAATGATTTTGCTTGGAGGACAAATCTTGAAATTATCAAGCCAGTCAGGATCTTCATCAAAGGTGGCCAGTCGAGGATGGCTGATCAGCTAAAATTAAATGTGTCGGAAATGATAAGTAATTGGGAATTTAAAAACCTATAAATACCCTCCCGTTTTGGCGAGATTTATTTCATCACGTTCATTGATTCATACAAAAACATACACACAAAGGCACGAGAAAATATTGAGAAACGATCTCTGCAAGGAAATTTCTAAGTTAAATTTTTTAAAACCGCCCCGGTGATAGCACGTGAGTGGTGAAAAACACCTCAGTGTAAAGCGAGGGCACGAAATTAAGGATTCTTGCACCAATGCAATAATTCTTTAAGTTTGAAATAAAATTTGATGAGAATCTGACGAAAGTTTCTCAAGAACGCTTTGAATATTCAAGATTAAGCTATATAGCCCCTGATTATTCAAAATTAGAGACACCTAATAGAATTTGATTTGATTCATCAAATTCTAGATATAGGAATAAATGATCCCATAAATTTTTGGATTCTAAATGTAGAGAAACACTCTACTAAGGCCCTATCCTAGTTGATCGGTATCATCGACAAAGGTTGGAATGCTCCGCTTCGGCGAAGTGATCATCGCTTTACAACGAAGCCAATTTCTTAAGGTAAGATTTGTAGTAAAAGATAGAAGTGAAACTCACTAAGCTTAAATCAGAGTCTGAAGGGGTTAAAATCTCACTGGTGATGAGGCCAAATTTCACACAAGTCCCAAGTAAAGGCAAAAATCTGCAAAACAAAGTCTAAAGTAAGATTCGTATCCCTCGAGTCCACTCTACGACAACAAGCTACTAAGGCATTTGCTTGAACAGAAGAAGAAGCAAAATGCGTTGCTTGATGACCGTACCTATCGAGCTCCATCTGACTCGAAGCTCGGTCCTATCTCAAATCAAGTGTCATATCGAGGCACTAAGTTCCATCAAAAGACAAAAGCGGCCTCTTAAATACTAGTCCCGTCACGAAGGTGAAGCATCAAATCCCAAAGAGAATCCCATTTGAGAGAACATGTGAAACATCTGAATTCACAGTCACGGTAGTACTCAAAGCCCGAAGTCACGATTGCAAATGCTTGCGATAAGTCCATCGAGTCTAACTTGGGCGGAGATGAAGTCGAGGGCCAAGATCAAGTCCCATACGATAGCACAAGAATACGTGCTGAAACCGTCTCGGACCATATCCAGTCGGACTAGTCTCGAGTCCGCCAGGGCCAGGAAGAGACATCTATCTATTTCGCTTTAGGAGCTTACATCGAATCAAATCAAATCAAGTCAGGATTCAAATCAAGATCAAATCAAGCAAAGAAGCTCAAGCTCGAAACCAAATCAATTAAATCAAGTCGAGTTGACTCGAGCTCATACTCAGAAACCCCACATCGAGGCAAATCAGTACCGACTCAGAAGCCAATGATAAGTCCCAAATTGTCGATAGCGGCTTATGAATCTATAGTTTGAATGATCGATCCTCTTCGATTTGATAAAACCCTATACATTGAGAATTTCCCACTCACAACTTTTAGCTTATTTTTATTTTGTACCCATCATAAACAATAAAAATTCTTGCTGCATTTACAATTGTGGCGCGCCGGTAGGACTACTCATTACCGCTTCTTGGCTGCGTGGCAAGAGATGTTACCAAGAGAGATTATCTCAACTCCGCCGCCATGTATCAAAGGCTACTACAAGGAAAGAGTCACATCAAGGCGATCCATCAAATACATAGACCCAGTTAGAAGATAATACCAAAAGACCGTGGTAAATCTACTTTTGACTAACGTATTATCGAGGAGCTCACAAAGCGAATCCAAGTCTTGTGAGAGAAGCAGCCAGGCGTGATGCTGCAGTGAGGGAACCTTCTCAACACATAGATGAGAGCTTGATGAATGAACACACAGGCTGACGGCTATAGTTACATGCGTCTAATAGGTATGCAACGATGGAGCTAATTCGCACACCATCTCTGCCACTTGAACTTCTTAGCACCAACAATGATGGTATTACCTCCACTGGAATATGATTGGCTATCCCTAAAAGGATGGTAGAAAGCATGTTGTAGAAGATCTGACACGAGGATGACTTTATACGCTGGGATGTGGGAATGATAGTTGATCAGAGCGAAAGGCAAAAGAGCATTTGACTACTCTAAAACAAGTAGAGGCCCACTGGCATAAAATGGGAGATGGGACGTCATCTATGCCTTAGGTTCATCCACCCAAGGGACCAGAGACATAGTAGAAAATCCTACATAAATTTTAGGATGGAATGATTCCGGCCCGGCGTAGTTGAAGGAGTAACTATCTTTTGAGGGCAATAAAGGTCATGAATATTTGAAGTCACCTTCATATATAAGAGCATAAAGCCTTACCTCTCCCGTGGCGTTGCTGAAATGCCTAGGGCTATGGAAGCCACCCAAGTTCAAACTTGACACGATGGGAGGCTGAAACCCAATGACATAGCCCTTTGTTGGGGCGAAATGCGACAATCTTTGGGGTGAAGGGATGAAATGGTCAAGCAGGTTCGTTACCGCTCCCTCCAAAGGCCGTTAGGCCGGTATCTTTGACTTGGAGTGCCTCCATAGATAAATTTGGTCTCAAGCACAGGAGGCGGGAATTCCTCATTTGCTTATTCGATGCAAGTGGGCCAGTGCTTGTAATTGGAGCTAACTACCCACCAAGCAAAAGAAAAGAAGGGAAGCAGATTCAGGACTTCATCAACCCCGGTGGAGAAATCTAAACTTGAAGTGCGAGGATAAGTCTCGAGGAGTCATCGGCCATCAACATGCATCAAGGAATGGAATTAATCTTTGATATAAATGCGATGTAGAATCACTTTGAGGACATTTGGCGGGCTCATCGTTGCTACAAATAAAGAGAGCACGTGTCCTCTACTCCCGTAGCCTCTTACTCAAGGGCCAAAATAAGATCCCAAAGAGGCCAAAAAGCTTCCCAAACTCGAAAGAAAGAAGTATCACAGCTGTGACTTCTAAAACAACAAAGTTACTTAAAGAACGAGAAAGGTCGAGGCTTGAGCTCGACATGGAAAACGCCTCCCATTCAAGGTGACGATGCGGGGAGAGGAATATCACTTCATGATTAAGAGCATCCATGTGATGTTTGTGATGAAATCAAAACTCCTTTAGAACTTCAGTGAAGACCGAGGAGGCAAATCGAAGCATCGGAGCCCCAAATTTTGCAAGTATCATGAGATGCTAGGGCATCCATTGAAAAAGGCTTCGCATATTCAAAGAGATGGATCTCGCGAGAAGGCTTGATACCTTGGAGGAAGGCGAGGTCTCTTCCGACTTGGCATACAAATAAATCCGAGGTCAAAGTACCCGATAGTTTTTGGGAGAGAGAAAGCTTATCCATGGGGAAAGCATGGGCATTGCTCGGGCAGTGATAGGGACCACGAAGAATGCACGTATGTATTTGAAAATCGTGAAGACTCAAATACTATAGAGCACTAAGGGTAGCTATCGCTTAACCAAACTTCAGACTTTCGCCGTCATTCACTTGATAAAAGACACACTACAAAAAGATGGTACTCATAATAAGCACTCTATGTGTCAAGCTACACGAGCGAAAGTCGAATAGAAGCAAGATGTTGGTATTAGATGGAGGATCGGGGTACTGTAAACATCCTTCAGCCAGGACGGCAGGAATGCTTAGGCATTCCAGCAGAGGGCTTACAGTAGTCTCGCGTACAATTTGAAGCTTTAGCAGGCGGAGAGGCCGAACCACAGGAAAAGTAATTCTACACTTAGTAAGCAAGGAATTAAAACCACGTACAGTTTCATTATGATGAATCTGCAATTGTCTGTATCCGCTCACGGAGGGAATGGTACAGCGATAATCATCCCACCTAAACTTACCAATGCCTAAAGTATTGCGAGATATGATGGAAAGCTGATTGAGGAGGATAGAATCCATTACATGATTTGAAGAATCCCACTTGACGTTGCCCGATACTCTGAGGAGAAGCGAACCTTTGACATGAAGAGTCAAAGGTGCCCCAGGCGGAGCCGCCGCCTCCCGAGCAACCAATTACAAGAGCGGAAGATCTAGTTGGAAGGGCCTGACCCTACCCCTCCGCTCAGCTTGAAAGGTGGCGCCACTTAAAGGTTTCGTGGCACCCGAAAGAGGACCCCGGATGGGCATGGAACCATGTCCAAAACATGACCTCACTGTTGAAAGCTGGGTATGATCCTATCAAAGACAAAGCACATGGTTGAATGACACCCGAGGAAGACTGATAAAGCGAAGGGTGATAAAGGGCACCAGCCCACGGGGTTGGGATATACCCAACCCTTAGGCCGTGTCCTAATCGAGAGGGTGACGAACCCCGTTACACATAGAAATTAGAGAGAAAGGCTCCTACAAATCAAATGCATGATAGTAGGCGATCAATATTATTCCTCGGGTTAGGGCAATCTCAGCCCCTAAGGAAAGAAAATCAAGGAAGCAATCAGTCTTCCTAAGGTTTGAGGGGCAAATGTGATTCAAAGGGAAATGCAATAACCCCGACCCCGATTAGGGAAAACTTGTAATAACGTTCCGGTTAATTTCGATAATAATATTAATTCGTATAATTTATTTGAGCCGAATTACATTTATGATTTAGTAGTAGTAGCCGAGGATAATTCGAAATAAGTTCTATCATTAAGTTGGTTGTGCTTTCGGTCGTTTAGTGAGGCGCGAACTCCCACGTGTGACTTTCTAAACTTAAGGGCTAAGTTTCTATTTTTCATCAGCCAATGACCACGACACAAAATCTTCTTCTTCTTCTTCACGCTTGGTCGAGAATCCCCAATTCCCACTCCCTTTCAGGAGTTATGTACCATTTCTCTCTTCCGGTTATTTGTAAACTTAAAGATCGTTGGTTGAATATCTTCTATAAATGTCTTTGAATTAAGGTATGAAAGTTCAAATCTTTTTGAGATATTTCCTTAGGTTTTATCATGTTTGACTTTTGTTGACTTTTGAGTAAAATTGAATTTGGTGTGTTTTTAAGTTTGTTATGGGTAGTATGATGAATATAAGTAGTTAATTCATGATTTAATATGTTGTTTGAGGTTATGGTGATAGGTTGACTTTTCCTAGGTTAGATTGACTTTTAAGTTTGATTTTTTTGCAGAGACTTTAAATAATGAGAGTTAATTTGAGACCTTACCTTATTGTAGTTGTTGTAAGGTTAGAATTGTGATTTATAATCAATTAGAGGGGTTAGGTTTGAGAAAGTGTGTTTGGTAAGTTGAGTAGTAATTGAAGTTTTTGGAGTGTAGGATGTTATTTATGGACTTGAGGGTTAAATATGTTGACTTATAAGTTGATTTGAGAATGTTAAAATGATAAGGTGGAATTTTAGAGGGGAGGCCGATTGGGTTGTATCCGGCCAGGTTGTTATTTCGTTATGCTTATTAAATGGTTTTAGACCGTTTATGATCGTTCGAGCTTAGAGTTGATAATGTATCTTCTAGAAGTATAGTAGTAAGGTTTTGATTGTACTTTCGGGTATTTTTGTTAGCGTTGATAAATGAGGAAGGCGTGTTTATTAGAGATTGGTCCTGCGAGGTGAAGAGACGGATTGGCGTATCGCATTAGAGGTTGGTATAGTTGTGGAGATATGAGAGATTGGTGATTTGATGACTAGAGTTATAATGGGTTGTTGAGTCTCTATGAGTTTTATTAGTGATTGTGTGCCTTCGAGATTTATGTGCTCCATACTTGACATGTTATGCACGAGACCTTCTTTGAAATTTTATGATATGGCCTTATTAGGTAGTCTGGGTATATACATATTTATTCGTATTGACTCATATCTATTAATTGTCTTTGTTTCGTATGAAGCTTAAGTTTCACTTAATATTTAAGTTTTTCACTAAAGCCGCGGCTTACCTATTCGTTTTGACATTTCATTTGTGCAGTTGACGGCGGTTAGTCGGGGAGGGTACATTTGAGGAGTTTTATTCAGTGGCTAGGTGGCGTCGGGTGGTGAGGATCCTCAGCGATCTCATTTTTGTTGTGCTATCAACCGTTTCTTGTTTATTGTATTTCATTTAGGACTTTAGCCTTAGCCGGCAAGTGTTTTTGTGATGGGGATACGATATTTACTCTCGGAGTTGCTTAGCCTTGCAGCATTCTTTATCTTTTTTGAGATATATTGTATATCGTGAGTTAGTTGAGATTCATCTCCTTGGATGGATTGTAAATTTTAAAAACTTTTTTTCTAGAATTTTAATTGTAAATCAAATTTTTGGATAAAATACGTAGTTCTTTAAACTGAGTCGTCCATCAGTATGGTGACTCTGGTGTTCAGGATTATAATGATTCTCACCTCAGGGCGGCCGACCTGGGGCGATTCTAGAAAAGCAACCTCGGAGCTCAAGGAAGCACCGGAAGAAGAGAGAGCTCTACCTCGTGCTGACACTTAGAGGAACCAAGATGAGGCAGCGTGAAGCAGGGAACCTTCTTAGTCGAGAAGATGCATCCATGGAAGCAATGAAGGAAACATTCATGACCAACCTACCAAATTGCATATATACGTAAGGAAAGACACTAAAAGCGGGACATGTGGAGGCGTAACAGATTGGCAGATATGCGACTGACATGGATACTCCTTGGGGAGTAGAGGAACTCGAGACCAGCGATATGTGCATGGAGTTGAACATATGTCAGGAATACTCACTGACCAAGGATGCATCTCGATGTGATTAGTTGGGGGAAAAGGCAGGATGACCCGATATACAAATACATCCCACGGCGAGGCAGCTGTGGAATGACTCTCCGCCTCATGGAGCTCACGAGTATCAGATCAACACACCACTACGAAGGGTGAAAACTTCAAGAACAAAGAAGAAGACATACGGAGGGAGCCAGTTACCTTCCTAACTTGACAAGCAAATAAAGGAGTCCTAAATACGTTTCAGGAAGCTAATGAGGCCAAATTCATGTTTACGCTTCCCATAAATGGTGAGAAAGGATGAAGAGGCGTCTAACGTCACGAACCGGGGACACGAATACCGTATGCAATGGCTCTCTAGAAGAATTAGAGGAACTAAGGGATCCAACCTTTATATCTACAAACAAGCGCTACGAGATTATACTACTCACAGAGGCTGAACCAAATAACATTTTGGACTAGTTCTTCCAGAGTGGCATGGGAGCGACCATTTACAAATCGTCCCTGACGGAGGCGTTGTGGGTGAGTGCACATACCTCGAAGGTTAATACCTAAAATGTAAGTCAAAACGTCTATATTCATAAGAAAGCCGTGTGAGTTGAGGCTTTAAACAAGAACCTACAAAATCGGGGGTAAGGCAACATTGAAGCGGTATTTAAAAAGCACGAGATTGAGATACCTCTAAAGCACACACTCAACAAGCGGCTCTGAGCAAGGAAGGGATAGCGCCCCGGCCCCTCTGAGCATGAGGGATATGCTACCGCAGCCTCAGGCATGAGGATAATTTGATTCCTCCTTGGTTTGAGGTTGAGATGGAACCCCCACTTTTGAACTACGTTTGGCTTGATCCTCAAGGGGTGATCTGCGAGGTACATAGAGCGATTTGATACATATCTGATGCGGCCATAACCTAAAACAATATTCATAACCCTTCCTCTGAGGTCGAGGATTAAATGAAGAGGCATACAACAAAGAATGAAAAGTAGGCAATACAAAATAACAATGGAGAGGGAAGTCGTTAAGTGGAATATAAAATGGCTGAAAGAAGAAAGAGATCCAAATTACATCAAGGGAAGAAAAGTAAAGGGGAAATGAATCCCTACGTCCATTCGACAGTAATATGCAGACTCCGAGGGACTAAGATGAACAGTAGGAATGTCTCCGCCGATTTCAAACAACTGACACGGCATAAGTTTACATGACAAGTAACCACCGGTACTCACGATATAGAAGAGGCCCACAAGGTAAGCTGATCACAAGAAAGGATCATCTTTGCTAAAAGCTCCTAGATTGCAACTTCGGACTAGGTTCAAAATCATTTGAGCACAGGGGCGTAAGTGGAAAGTGATAGAAGGCAGGGACAAAAGCAGCGTTGCTTCAACAACTACTACAGTAGACACTCTGTCGAATTTAAAAGCGAGATGAATGGCGTGTCACATAGATGAAGTGAAAGAGCAAAGATGCGGCACCTCACGAGAGGCAGATAAGACTAAGGGAGGAGACAAAGCTCAACCTTTCCATCCCAACATTATCTCTAAAACTCAGAGGACTAAGATCCTAGTAGTTTGAGGGTGTTCTAACCTGAGATGATACATCGGAGAGTTACTGTAGAGATTGTTGAGTTCAAGAAGAGCCATCCTTTCCAGAAATTTGAAAGGGGATCATACACACTGGCAGAGCCGCGCAAACTCTCGGACCTCTAGATATTCAGCGTCGAATATCCATATGAATAGAAAGCTATCCACGACACTAATACTGCTAAAGGCCGATCAAGAACATATCACGATATGTCCAACAAGCCTCAAGCGGACATGGTCATTGACTACTAAAATTTGCTAAGGCCGGTCGAGGAACATATCATCGTATCCAGAAAGCCCACAGCGGGACATGGTTATTACATCTACTAAGGCATTTGCTAAGGGCAGTCAAGAACATATCGACTTGTCCCATTACCCCTCTGCGGCGGACAAAAGGGCGGCTTGACCACTAGCCTCTAAATTTGGTGAGACATCCACGAAGCATCGATGAGCAGAGAGAGCCATAGGGATGTACAATTTACAGTGCCAAATGGAGCTAACCAACCTAAGGAAATTTGACCCTTCAGGCAAAAGTTATTGATTCGGCCTTGATGTGCACGAGCCTACTGCAAACCAAGAAGTAACTCCCGAGGTTAAGTTGTTAAAGCTTAAAGGGTAAATTTCTGACCTGAGATGGAATGACGCCCGGTCTAAGATTGCAACTCCGGACCCGGATCTGAGGAGCGCCACTAAAACTCTTGGATTTGGGGACTAAGGTCAAGTTAAATCATGATGCTTGAGATAAATGCAAAGTGGAAATCACAAGACATGAAGGAGTAAGATAGATGTCAAAAGCAAAATTTTAATTTGTGCTCCGGCGCGCAATGTGAATGCCGAGGAGTATAACACTTCAAGAATTACAGATGTACCTCATTTATCTATCCATGCAATTCATGTTATGAATATCGAGGATCGAAAATGAAGGTCCCTTACACCAACAAGCAAGATGCCCAAGCATTCATGCAATCATGAGAGATCTCACTCAGAGGGACTATGGATGAACTAACCATAGCTGGAAGGCAAAAGAAATAAAACAACAGCAAACCAAAAGGGTGATGAGCACTAGAGGCAAAGCATAAAGCACAAGCAAATCAAGATAAATCAAACCATAAAGAGTGCAATGTGATACACCCTACACTTCAAAGAAAAGATAAACAAAAACCCTACACGATCCAAAGAGGGCGCACCTCCTCTTTCGCGAGAGCGCCGGCCATGAGAAAGAGCTTGATCATCTCCAACTCATGAGTTACTCACATTATGAAATCAAATCAGAAAATCAAAGAGTTAGAATGACACGAAGAAGAAGGACTTGGAAAGAAAGTAAGGGGAACATTCCACTTTCTTACTACGTCCCTCAGCCAAAGGGCAATTTGAGACAAGAGACTAAGAGCCAAGAATGAAGCAATTCCGAGAGCAAGTGATGGTCAAAAGCAAAAACGTTCTGGTACTCACTGATACGATAAAACGCAGTTGCTTTTTAGACAGTATGGGGTATAGGGAATATACTTATACTACCTACCTAAAGGCTATGACCAAAAAGCAAGTAAGCGCTATCTGAGGAGAGTATTAAGCGTGCTCGGCGTCTCAGTCATGACTCGACTAACAAAACAAAAGAAAAAACAAAGCAAACAATGACGGGGAAGAGGCAGGAATGCACCAAATGAGTTCCTAAAATCCCAACTTCCCGCGACTCTGCGCTACATGAATGAAAGGGAGGCATAATATGAGTGCCAAAGCCAAATTAAAGAGAGCAAAAAGCAAGCGATGGGCCAAAAATCTACGATGCGTTCTACGAATAAAAAGAAAGCAAATTATCCGGAAAATTCGAGAAAAAAATGAGTAGAAACTAAGCTCGAGAGCGAGCCTTGCAGAAAATTTAAATTACCCCAATGGCAGTCCTAAGCTGGAGAAACAATTCCACGAAGCTTCTGGCGGAGTCAGAGACCCTCGAGGTGAAACTTTAGGAGAAACAAATGCCGACTTCGAGCAGGCCCCGGGAAGACAGCCACACCTATCAAAATGACTTAGATTATATGGATGTTAGAGTGAAAACTAAATGCGGTTTTGATGAGGCGAAATGATTTTTGGTATTTCTATATTTTTAGAATACAACTGAAAGCTAAGGGGAGATCGGTTTTATCATTCAAAACTAGTGCATAAGGAAGCAATTGGTGATCTGAAGCAAAAGTTAAAATATTCATAATCATCAAAGCATACAAAGTTTTGGAGTGAATTTAAAGCATGAAGATAAATCAAAGAGCGTACACGATATGCGTGAGGAACACGTCAAGCAATTAAAGTATAGAGAAAGAAGTATAAAGGGGTACTAACTTTTTTATTGATGAAACTTCAGATTCTTCAAAAAGTTATAGAATTTTGGTGATCTAAGCTTTTAATCTTTTAAAGCATGAAAAGATATTAATATGATTACGTAATCATATAAACATAAAGTCTTATTAGAATTGTCCAAGAAGAAGAAAGAAAAAAAAAAAATACTTTGAATCCTCGGGAGTCGGCAGGCGGAAGATGATTTTTATTTTATTTTTTGTCCTAAATCTCATGCTTAAATAAATGAAGCCTAGTAGACCGAAACCATAAAAGCCCGTTCTTTAGTTCTTACACATTGAACAAATACGGCCGTATTCGGAAAATGGAGACAATCGAACATCTTCACCACACGAGTGGTTTAAAATCTCAAGAAAAATATAGCCAGGATGAAAATTTTCATGCTTGAAGAAATTAATCCCCGAATATTTATCGATTAACAAACAAACCGATACTCAGGCGAGGAAAATTGCGAAAAGGGGGATTTGGTTTAGAGTAAACTCTAAAATTGAAATAATTAATTCTAAATCCACGAGGGGTGAGATTAATTATTTTAAATATTCAACATGACTTAAATTCATGTTAAAATTACAAATATTAATTCAAATTAAATCCACGAGATTCGGGTAATATAAATGCAATAAATAAAGTACTAACATATAAACGTATTTATGTTAGTAGTAAGACTCTAGAAAATTAATTCACCAAATTTAATCCCTCTGCAGTTCGAGAATTTAAAATGGGAGATCTTAATTGTATTAGTTAAATACTAACATAATCCCAAATAAAATAATTCTCATTAAATCCTCTATGGATAGAAATTTAAAAGCGGGATCTTAACATGTACTAAATTCATGTTAACATTATATAAACAAATGAATTCCTATTAAATCGCTCTGAGATCTAGAATTAATGGGTTTGAACATGTACTAAATTCATGTGTTAACTTACAAAGCTCTCAAGAATTTAATTCTCTAACAGGTGAGAATTAAAATGGGATCAAACAGGTTGGCATTAAATCCATAAAATTAAGACTTCACCAAATTCAATCCCTGGGGCCAAGAGGGCTTGATTCAGGATCCGTGACATCTGATCATGTAGGAACAAAATCCTAAAAATGAAGTCGACTCTATCTCTGAGAGTCCCTCAGGCCAGCGGTTGACGGATTGTGATCCGTGAATCCACGAGGAAGATCCACATAAAGAGCGAGGGAGCATCATCTGCAGAGTCCCCCAGAATGACATGGATGATGACCAAGAGTTATGATAGCCCCAATTAATTTGTGGTAAGTCCCAAATCAGGATAATGAGCTTTGGACCTCTGTAGGGGAGAAGTGTTAACGAGGACGAGGATGTGTACTAGATTCACATAAGAAGCGAAGGTCAACACATCCATGCCATCCATAAAAAGGAAGCGACACGTGTTGAAAATAAGACCTATGAAAGACCAACGCGGCGTTGGATATGGATATTATGCAGGTCGAACTTGAGCAACTACTATGTATATACCCGGAGTTAGAGGCAATGCATGAGACACCGAAATTTATGAAAAAAATAATTGAATTGATTAAGAAGAAATTAATCAAATTAATTAAAATTAGAAACTACTAAAAATACCACATGGTATTTCTCGATTAAACCTTAAATTCAAATCAGACCCTTGATCGGAAAAGGGTTCCGTAAATCGAGCCCACGGAGTTAATCGAGTAAAAAATAAAGAGTTTCTACATTAATTTAAACCTAAATTTTGAACTCGAAAATAGGAGTTCCGCAGTCGCGATACTTGCATTAAATGTCAATTAAAATTATGGCTCAAAAACCCCTAATTTTATTGATTAAAATCGGCCAAATGGAACATTCCGAAAGCCACGTGGCTCAAAATAAAGAATCTAAAAACCACGGGATTTGAAGTAGAAGACTCTAGAGGGGTTATGTAGTTCGGAATCCCAAGGCTACAAAGGCATGTGGTTTCAAAATCAGCACTCCAGAAGTTGTGTGGTGCAAAATCAAGGCTCCAAAGGTCCGGGGTCAATAATAAAAATGCTTTTGACGAAAAATAACCGGAATCTTACGCTTCCAGCTGAAAAGAGGTGCCCAGTGATTTCTTTGGAAAGTACTTCGAAATTATCAAAGCAGTCCACGATCTAGCCTCAATTCAGCGGTAAGGTAAGTGATCCACTTGAGATAAGCCGTCCAGTCGAGCTGGCGTTTAAGGCCGAAACCTATAAAGACCCTCCCGTTTAGCCAAAATTATTAATCACATTCCATACAATTGCACAAAAAACACACACAAAAACCCCTTGAGAAAATCTGAGAAGATCTACGAAATTTCAAAGTTAAAATCTTTAAAACACTTATTGAAACACCACGTGGTGGGAAACATTGCTTGAAAGCGAGGTGCAGAAATTAAGGATTATTGCACAAAGCGCCCAATAATTCTTCAAGTTTGAAGCGAAAATCTTACATGAGAATACGATGAAAGTTTCGAAGCAGCTTCGAATAATTTTAGGATTAAACTCGTGGCCCTAATTGTTCCAAAAACTTGGATGAACACCTAATAAATTTCAGTTTGATTCATCAAATCCTAGATATAAGGAATAAAAAGTGAGCATTCGGTCCTATAGTGGATTACATGTAAGGAAAAAAGCATTTCACTAAGACTGTCTAGTTGATCGATTATCATCAACGAGGTTGGAGCGCTCCACGCTTTATCTTGTTGTCGTCAACAGGAATAAGCTAGTAGTAAAACAGAAGTGACAACTACTTGAAGCTTAAATCGGAGTCCCAGTGAGGCTAAATCTCACTAAGTCCCAAGTGGGCCCAAATCTCACTATGTCCCAAATGGGCCAAATCTCTCCTAGCTTCTCCGTGGGTGTTATCCCTCGGAGTCCCTCTGCACGGCTACAAGGCTGCTACAAGACGTGAGTACAAAAGCCAGGCCAATGTTGTTTTGACAGCACAGCCACATTCTCCGTCACATTTCGAGCTTGGAGTCACATCTCCAAATCAGTGTCGTAGCAGAGGCTGCTAGAGTTCAAAAGCATCAAAGAGACAAAGGCCTCTCGAAGGCCACTGGAGTCCCACCACCAAGGTGAAGCACCCGAATCCCAAAGTCCTCTTGCAGAGAGGGCGCAAGCATCCATTTCCCCGACCGCGATGATACTCAAAACAAGTCCCGCAGCGCAAGCGCTTAGATAGGTCCATCAAGTCTAATATGGGCAGGAGATCCAAGTCAAGAGACCCAAGATCAAAGTCCATCTGACCAGCAAAGAATCGATGCTAAGGCTCCCCGGCTCGGACCCGTATCAAGTCGAACCGATCTGGAATCCATTGAACCCGAGAGACATCCCATTTCGCCCCCAGGCTTCTATCGAAATCCAAATCCAAATCAGTGAGTTCAAGTCAAGAGATCAAATCAGAAGCTAAGCTCAGCTCAATTTGAAGCTTCAAATCAAATTAAATCGAGAGTCAGAGGATTCGAGAGTGTTCGTATGAGAGAACACATCGGCTACCAATCGATAGTAAATGAGCATATGAATACATAGTTTTGGTCGATCGCCAGCGATTTGATAGAAACACATGCACTAAGGATTTTTTAAATTGGGTTTTTTATTTTTGTGCCCCTATCATAAATAATAAAAATTCTTTTTTGCATTACATTCCCTTCATCCCCATTTGTAGCATGTCACTTTTGCCTTTATAGAATTTTAAAAAAAATTTCAAACTCATCTCTGAAACTTATTTCCCTCCACTTTTTCTTATTATATTTGATAAAAATGGAATCAATAATGAGATTTTTATTTGAAAAAATGGAACATATAATTTGAGATAGAGGAAGTATAAATAATAAAGATGATGAAATAAACAAATAAAAATATAGGTTAATCGTAATGGAGATACAATTAGGCGGAAAGGCAAAGTAAGGTTGGTGGCATTTGGATGGTAGCTCTTGAACCGACCGAGGAGGATTTAGCACCTCCAGCCATCACAAAACCACTCTAGTATCTAATTCAACCAACACACTACACTCTTCCCTCACGCATGCAACTGGATAAAGGCTATATACAGTGTGTCTCCAATCTTCACAAATCCTTTTCAAATCATTCACCGTTTCCACCAAACAGTTTGTACACTAGCTTTTCTTTGGAAAATAATTGTCTATTTGATCCAGATGATGGGACGAAGTTGCATTTTAGTCTTAGATAGTTACATTGTTGTAGATTAGTCCTCAAAAGTGACACAATTATTGCAGTATGATTCCTTAAAGTGTCAAATGTTGCAGTATGGTCCCCGAAAGAATAGGAACGAATGTGCAACATTTGTCACTTTCGGGGACCATACTGCAACACTTGTGCCACTTTCGGGGACTAATTTGCAACAATGTAACTATCTGAGACTAAAGTGCAACTTCGTCCCACTATCTGGGACCAAATCGGCAATTAACTCTTTTCTTTGGTAACTATTTTTATAATCCATCCGTCTCAATTTAATTGATCATCTAACAAAAATGTATTATTTTATTATAATTGATTATTTACTTTATCAATGTAATTTTTTTTGCATTGAAGTTAAAAAAAGTTATCCCTTAATATTTTTATTTTCAATGGTTAATATTTTCTCTCTCCTTGAAAGTAATAAAACCAATTATTAACTTAGTAAAATACTTTTGAGCTAAAACGTTCACCCTTAAACAAATAAAAATTCTCCCTTTTTAATGATTCCGTTACTTTGAGTTTAGACTCTTGTAAATATGAGATGTTATATCTCATAAATATATGTCCGTTGAGCAATTAGATTGTACAACCGATTATTATATTTAAATAATAATAAGTTCGGTCATATTTGAATTATTGGACAATTAATATATTAGGATTAACTCAATTGACATTAGGGGTTATGATGGCTTACTAGAGTCCGCTCATAATCTATATATTAATATGATGTTCGGTTAAACATAAATTAATATATTACTAATTTTGATCGAACTTTAGAAATTCGCGCTATGACAATAAAATGAGTATAAATGCGATTATAAGCTTACAGGGTTTAAAATATAACTGTATGAAAATATTGGGGCGAAATTCCAATTATTGGAATTTCACCTAGTTCGACTATAATGGGAAGGGATAAGGGGTCCGGAATCTTTCTTTTGTATAATCATTATTGAATATTACTGCATACTAAAATTAAACTTTATTTTAGGGATATGAGCTGAGATGATTACAGAACAACTAAACACTGATACAGTCGACCAAAATGGAGAAAATAGTGAAGAAGTTTATGTCTTGGCTTCTAATATTTAGAATATTCTTTTTAAGGAGGTGGAAGAGTTCATGCTTTGTCTGGCACTGTGAAAGCGCCCAAAATAGAGATTTTGTTACTAAATAAATTTGGAGATGAAAAACTTAATACGTTGGTGTGGATTATTCTTAGAGACGATCTATGTTGATTGTTCGAGTCTCATAAATATTCCTGCGAATCTATGAAGAAAATGCAAGCTTGTATGTTATTATTTTATTACATTAGGAGAATCACAGTTCTGATTTTGTAATTGTTATTTTAATCAGTAAAATTGAGCAGTGAGTATCAAAGCCCGGTTTCCAGAATTGTAATGCAATGAATTAAATGCATTAAAAGCGTTTATTTTGAATCTAAATTTTATGTGTTAGAATTTGATTAGATAATTTTAATTGATTGTAGAAGTATGTTAGCCAGTTAATTAAATATAATTAGCGTGAGTATTTGAAAATAAGTAATTTAGTTAAATCATAAATATTTTTCGAATTTTTATGAATTTTACGAGAATTTTGACGGCTTGATTTATACTCGGTTTGATTTCGAATCGATTCGCCCGATCTTTTGAGCATTTGTGGAACTATGCAAAGCTACTCGGGTGATGTTATCCGATGGCGTCGATCGATCACAAGAAGTGACATGATGTTACTTGATGATGTCGTCGGTCAAACACTTTGATTAGTCTCGCTATTTCTTGGAGAAAGGTGTAGTTACCACGTTCCGCAAAACGTCACAAAACTGCATAACTTGCATGTGGCGGTATCGGTACGAACCTACGACGTAAGTGAGCATCATCCACAAAAGTGTCGAATTAGCACTTTCACAGCACGTGGCGTTTTTTGACTCTATGATGTACCTATGACATTACATATTTACTTGATAAAATAGATGTGGCGAAGAGTTTGACATTCATTTCACGGGAAAAGTTCTCGTGGATCGTGAGTTATATATTTAGCCCGGTAAAATTTATGTTTCGAGATTTGACATATTTACCCGGGAAATATTACTTATGGACCTGTGACGTTTAATATTTAGATTGTGAAAGCTCCTGGCGAAGTTGTCAAGTTAAAAATTTCGAGAGAGAGAAGACTTTGACATATCCGTGACGTTTTAGATATTAAAAAACATGAAGTCTTTTGAAATTCTATTTAATTGATAGGGCTACGAATCTCTGACATGATCTTAATTAGTTAATGTTAAGATAAATTAGATTTTGAATGTGAAAGCGTCTGATGGCGTTTAATTTCTTCGTGTGCCCATTAAATTCTTCAGAGTATTAATTGGTACATTTAAGTGATAATCTCAACAACGTTTTTTTTGAAGATGACAGGATAGTGATGTTCTTTTCATTAATGCTAATTAATTTATTGCAAAGTAAGAGACCTTAATAAATAAGGTTGACTGTTAGAATTTTGAATGTGGAGAAACTGTTACATTTTGTGCTTGATGTGGTGTGTCTGTGACATATTTTTCATATTTACTTCCAATTAATTTCGTGCAAAGTAAAAGCTGGTCCTTAATAAATAACATTGACTGGTAGAATTTTGAATGTGGCTTGATGACATTTTGTATACTTTGGATTTGTGTGACGTGCGGTTTCCTATTTAAGCACGAAATTTACATCTTCATTTCATAGAATTTTTTTTTATCTCATTGTCTAAATTAAGATGTCGATCGGATCTTTCGCAGAAAAGTATACCGGTGAAAGTTTCAGACACTTTTACCACAATGCGACTTCATGTCAACGAGTGGTAATATGTTATACTTTAATTGACGTTATGTTCTTGTCATGTCAATATATACTTTCATTTTTTGTTAATTGATTTATTATAATTGCCTTATTGATAGGGGATATACCTCGGGGTTTTTGTTCGTAGATAATTAAACCGTTATTAGTCAGAGTGAATTGTAGACTCAAAGTCAATAACCTCATATCCGTTAAGATTGAAAATGGGAAACGAGGGATAATGAAAGAACACTTCTTTTAACTGCGGATGGGTGACTACGGTTTGTACAAACAACAGCGTGGTAAATGGTGAGATCTTTGCATTTACTCACCAGTCGGGAACTCGATAGCGAGATTACCTACATTTCGGTCATCATATTTGGTTCCGATGGATGCGGGAGAACCGAATAATTTTGTTTGGTTTATTGAATAATGTTGGCGTTTTTATTATTGAATAAAGTTTGCGTTTCTTATTTTGACTTCTTGTGTTGTATTATTTATTTATAAAAAATGTCAAATGGCGTCTTTGTGACATTTGTTTCTTCTACGCCCATGATATTGACAAGCGCCAAGCGTCCGGTAGCCGGCGTTCTGTACCTATCACGCCACGGAATCATGTGACATTTACTTATCTCGTATAATAATTTTTTTATTTTATTTTATTTTTGCATGTATATGGCGTCATGCGATGTTAAAAATGTAACAACTATTTTCTCTACCGTTTACTTATCTCGTATAATTATCTTTTATTATATTTTATTTTGCAAGTATGGCGTCTCTGTGACGTTAAAAATGTAACGGCTATTTTTCTCTATGGCGGCGTAACATGACATTTAATAAACTGAAAATGGCACGGGCCTCTCGAGGAACTTTCCCGTCCATGATTTCTCTTAAATCCTTATTTCACGATCTAAGAATATGTCGAGGTCAAAGTTCGACCAAATTACAAAAGCATAAAGCGGAAGTTGTTAGGTCTGATTGTGGTTTGGTTGTTGTCGATCTTCTTGGAAAAATGGTGGTGGGCGATTAAGCCAGTACCCGGACACACTTTGGTTGTAAAATGTGGCAATGCATTGATCGATAGTTTCACGAAGAGAGAAAACTATTATTTGGAACTGCGAAAAATGTAATCGAGATGGAAATTGAAATTAGGTTTTGGAAAGAAATATTAACATTCTTGTAGTTGTGCAGTTTTGGGATCCTACTCCGATTCTTCTAATGAGTAATGTATGAATTAGTTTTGCAATAATATTTTCAAATTGCAAATTTTTATTTCGTAATTCATATTTATATGATTTATTCATTCATGTTTCAAATAATAACTACGGCGCCTCAGCGAAAGGTGACGTTTAGCTAATAGTTAAATCGAATAAATTTTTAGTTTAAATAATGAATTTGTTGATTCATTTATGAATTACTTGAAATACTTTATTTGGGTCTTGAAACTCTACGTGAAGTTTAACAAATTAACATTAATTAAGAAATTATATCAGAAATATTCCTATTTAATTAAGATGCTTCGATAATGTGGCGTTATTATTTAAATATAATAGTTTTGTTGATTGGTTAATTATTAAACCAAATACTTTCGTTGAATTCTTCGATTCTGTGACATTTACAAAATTAACTTTGTTAAAGTGCTTCGAATCCGTAATGTTTACGTTTAAAATAATTGTTTTATTGGTCCGTTAATAATTAAGCGAAGCCAAATTCATAAACTAATTGGAAAACATTAATTGGCTTGAATGCATGGCGTTTATAAGATTTAATGTAGAAATTATATAAAAATACTCCGTAACGACATAAATGATTTCGTTGCAGTATTAATAATAGAAAATACTCATACAAGTTAAGATCATTCTGACACATGCAAAGTGGCGGTCGATGGATAACAACATAAATGATTTAAGACGATATTAATATTAAATACTCTTTTTAATTCAGTAGCGGTGAACTAACAACCTGACAAAATAACATATCAACAAGACAAACATACATCCACACGAAATATACAACGGCATTTTGACTTAGTCTCCGCATTACATCGTAATAATAATAGTAGTCACCTTGCGACCAAGTAATATCTGACGTATGAGTTCCCAGCAACGAACATGAGGAAAGATATTAGAAAAGGCGTTGAGACTACATGCCACACGCCGCCCTTTCTGATCTTAATCCATGGTATGTGGCTCTCAATGACCTCATGATGAGAAACACGGGCATAAAATGCCACTGAAAGAATAGGGAGTAAGTTGTGAAGTTTTAGTGAATGAAATAACACAAATGGTATCGACCACGTATAATCATAATTATATATAAAAGCATATGTATAACATTAAGCAGGACTATTCATAGTAAGCAGCGTCGCTTACGTTAAAATATTACCGTTCAAATGAGCTTAACCTGGCTTGATAAAGGTTTAAGTCGTGAAAATGTACAACGTGAAACCTCCGTCCCGCGTATCACTTCCCCTTTAGCGCGTCCACGATATACCTGCGTCTTTAGCATATATACTTCCTGATCGCCGACCGAGGCTGCTGCGCTCGATATCATGCTCACGCGAACCTCCCGGATCGCGCCGGGTTACTCGGCTCAAATATGCATATCGCTTGAGCACCGGTCGAGCTCTTTCGCTCCAAATGTATGCCATACACGTATCATTCACTTCCAAAATCAGCATTTAAAGAGATACACCGCATGACAGCATCACAATGATACCTGACAGCATGACCGCGATCACATCTGTGCTTGGCGTGGTATAATCGCTGACAACTACCCGCGATCACCGTAACATCGGTCTCGATAACAACGATCTAAATAGCATCGATCTGATAACATCATTATACATACTGATATAATTCATCATAAACCATCTTGAATATATAATCCTGATATATGAAAGGTTCCGTAAGATTTGTACTCGCCGAGTCAAAAGCGGCTAGAATATACGTAAGTGATCCGTGCGGTCAACTCTTTATCAGCAGATTATATACGTTATTTACTTCAGATTAATACTTGCGTCCCTCTTTACATTTATTAAATCCCAAATAAAGATCAAATGTAAAGCAGAAAGCCGATGAGATCAAAAGTCAACAAAACTACCCGATTATTGATATAGCATAAAAAGGTAATTTTACGTAACGACTACTTTGAGAGTCGGCCGCCTGAGTTAAGATCATTATGACACGTATACCGGAGTCTGATCGATGGATCTGATAAAAATATGACTGCGGCGTTATCAAAATAACGCTCTGCAATTTCACTTGCGTGGTGTTCAATATTAAATCCAACAAATAACATACAACATATCTGAGTCGAATCTGACATAGGAAAGTATGACAACCGACCATTGATATGTCCTGACACCGGTCTAAAAATACTCTGATTCGACAACAAAATGGTGATGAGGACTCATATGCCACCGCCTTTTTATGATGATCTCCGTACGGCTCAGTAACCGGATCCTCGGCCACACCAGCGGTCGCTCTGAGAGACTGAGGCATGAAGCATCGCCCGTAGAGAATAGGGAGTATTTATTAAAATTTGAGAGTAGAAACAAACACCACCAGTGATTCCGTCGCGTATATTCATCAGCATATATATATATAAAATATAACATATACATCGCAATTTATTGATTTACTTAATAAATAATACATCGCGTATCACGTAGATTTGTTGCTCTGATATTACGTAGCCTTTATCTGGCATGAAGGATTATATTAAACATGTCGTATTCGTTTAAGGAAATAATGCCGGCATATGAAAGTCGTCAGTGAGGAATCCGCTCGCGAGATAATGCAGCGTATGAGGAATGCTCCAAATAATACACATATGAGGAATCGCCTCAAATGTCCAGATGAAACTGCTCCGCTTTCCAATCCTCCCGAGCAATTTCGCGCCGATGTCCATATCGCGCCCAAACCTCGAATCGAGTACCCTTATGATATGCACGCGAAACCTCGTCCGAGTCGCACTTATTTCCATGAAATAACATATAAAAAAATGATAATCACATCTGTATGCTTGTGTGACAGCCTTATGACGCCTGACCACAACGCGATTTCATAACATGAATACGTACCCAAAGCTTATCTCGTAATGTAACTACGTAATCTCGATTATCTCGCCAACATACCTCATAATCATAGTTATCGTAATGTCGATCAAATCTCGATTGTTACATGCTGTCGTATAAATCACAATTTCATAATATGTCCTTAGTCCACGTACATGCTCGAATAGTCTCGAAACAACACATGAAAAATATATAACATGATATATATATGAAGGTCCCCACGTCGTGAGATTTATGCTTTACTTTCGAGCAATGTAGTAATGATAGCTACATGCAGTCCTCGTCTTGATCCGGGCTCGGCCTCACATTCAAAGAAATTATATATTATAACACATTCCTTCGGAATAACTTCACTTAACATCATATAAACCCGAGGTGTTATGCAGATACCGATCCAAATTCTGACTCTTGCTTGTCATTCCTATTCCCGAAGATTGATATCTGTTTCTAACGTTCAACGTCTTCTACTATGTTCGATGTAGAAACGTAAAATGCCGATATTCGTCATGCGCTTATTACCCCAGCGACTAACATCTTAAGCATTCCCAATCTATCCAGTGATGATTGACAACTAATTAATCCATTAAACCTGACACTACTTGATTCAAACACACTAAATCCTATCACGAACTTTCCCCAGGCACCAATCAGGCTTCTATACATCAGCATCCGAACCAATAATTCCATTCCAAAATAACTATAAAGTCTCTAACCTCGTATTACAATTTAGAGTTAATTTAAGAAAAAGTCAACAAAGTCAACTCGGCTTACCCAGCTTTCTAACCTCCGTAATCAACTCAAGAAATCACCTCTAATCTAAACTAAACTTAGATAACATTTATATCTGTAATAAAGTCGAATCTAAAAAGTCGACACAAAAGTCAATATATAGAAAATCGACTCGAGAACTTTAAATGATGAGATTTGAAGATTAGCTACATCGTTTGATAACTTAAGATGAAACTGAATTGTAAAGTTAGATTCAAGATTTAGAAAAGAACAAAATTGAGAGTGTGGAGAGGAAGGTTCGGCCATAGCGAGAAGAAAGAAATTTTAGTTTTTGTTTGTGTGTGATAAGGTTGATGATAGATGATAAGATTAAATGTTAGTGAGTATGGGAAGTGGGGGGTGGGACGAGAATGGAGTTTGGTCGTTTGGTTAAATTTATTTCTTATAGGTTTCTGCAGCACAATTCGAGCAGTCACATTAAATTTATTCTCGAAATATATTACGGCTTCAACCCACATGCTATCATTATTCCATTAAAATTTTAACTTTAACCGCAAAACACTTTCAGCAGAAACTAAATCACATTAAAAAAAAAATGCTTGCAGCTTGAGGTTATTTCAGTCTCACTGCTAATAAAATTTTCGTCATAAAGAATTCTTCGGCTCTTATGCGTGAAAACAACACTACATTTCGTGGTAATGCATATACTACACATATTATAGTACAAAGTTCTGAAGGCCCAACCTTCCGCTTGAAAAGATGTGGATATTGACTTCGACATCTCATACCGTTCACATGTAGGCACCACTACAAAACAAGTTTGATTTCGCTTATGACACGCCCATTTAAAGCCCCTTGACTTTATTTAGCAGTACTTTTCCTTACGATCCAAGAATTTTCAGGTTTACTGCTTACGTCACGTAAGGTCATCCCCAGCTCAGCAGTTTGTGACTCTAAGATATGGGATTAGATGGGATATATTTCCGCAAGCATGACACATGGAAGACATTATGAATTACGTCGATCTTTGGAAGCGGCCTTGGCTTGATGAGCCAGGACAGCTACGCCCCTTGATGTCACCGTACGGGATGATATATCATGGACTCGGCTTCTCTTTCCCGAATCTCAGCGCACACTTTCCAGGGGATATTCTCAAGAATACTTTGCTCGCCAATTTGAAAGGTTAAATCCGCCCCGGCGATGCGCATACATCTTTTTACATCTGCGCGGCTTTCGGGTGGTTGTATCAAATTTTATTCTCTCGCGACCTTTCTGACTCGAGGCAGTACACTTTTCTCTCCTACTTCGTTTCAACAAGAAATTTGGAGTCCTACGTTTCTGCCCGTCTGATACTCGAAATGGTGCCGTCCAATCTTGGCGTGAAAACTATTATTATAAACTAAATTTTGATACGTAAATCCCGGTGCGAGAAATATTGACAGAGGCCATGACATGTCCTCCGATGTTTGAATTGTTCTCTCCACATTTGCCCGTCGAGTGTGGATGAAGGCCGTGTACTCAGTGACCACCGTCCCCATATTGACTTCTTGAAATCCTTTCCCAATCGGAGGTGAACTGGCGTCACCGATCGTCGTGGATCTTGGCGCTCCATGTGTCAGCGCGATTTGGTCCACGTCTGACCTCGCCCATTGCTCGGACAGGTAGTCGATTTAATTGGTAAGAAATGAGGTGATTTGACGATTACATCCTTGTCGCTGAATGCCGTCATTAACTGCCGAGTCACCGGAAGTCGAAAACAAAGTCCATGGTAATATGCTCCCGAGTCCGCTCTGGGAATAGGAAGGGGTTGCGATGAACCCATTTGGATATGCGTGTTCTATTTTCACTGTTAATAGTCGGACATTTTGATACAAATTCGGCCGATTTCCTCTTACGTGTTGGAGCCATGCATCTCACTGGCCTGCTTTCTTAAGAATACCATACGCAACATGCCGCGGATAAATATTATATGGAGCATTATGAGCTTCGTTAAAATCTCCTTTTTCAACTCTAGAATAGGCACGAATAATCTACGTCGTTGTAAGGGCTCATTAAATACCACCGCGCGAAGTCGATCTGCTTCCGACTTCAGCCTCGATTATTTTTGCAATTTCTCATCTTTTTGTTATTTTCGAGTATTGATAAAAAAGAACGATTCGAACTCTTATTTGTATATGAGCCTCATCGACTCCCGATCGAAATTAACACTTGAGTTCTTCGTTTCGTTTAATGGCTCATGTCTTCCCGCTACGACTGTCAAACTGACGCGCATTCGCGCTGAGGATGATACTCGATGGAAACATCATAATGTTGATAAACTCGTCCACGCTTGTGCCTCGATTTCAAATCTACTGCAGTAGCCGGGAGGTATTTCAAACTTTGTGATCGGTACAAATTTTGCAAGTCGCCCAATACAAAAATATGCACCGAATCTTAAGTGCGAAACTTGATTGCGGTAGTTCCAAATCATGCGTTGGGTAGTTTTCTCATGATTTTTCCCACCCAATTTGTCGCGTCATCACGCTGCAACACATGTTGCATTAAGCGCTGACCTTTGATGTGGCGTCGTATAACAGTAATGTCTGTCGGAAGAGTCGATCTTGGCGGTAGTCAGATTTCTCTTTCAACTCATTGAAGCACAGTTCCACGATCTTCCTCCAAACAAATGGGAGCTCCACTTCCCGTCCAGCAGCTTTGGTCATGGGTGTGGCAATAATTGAGAAAGTCTTGTATAAATCTCCGATAGTATCCATTGAGCCGAAAACCGTATTTAAAGTATATTTAGTGGGTCGTTCCCAAATTTAGTGAACCCCCTGACCTTTTGAGATCAGCGCTATACCTACAATCGCATGGCTGAAAGCTGAGTTTTCCTCGGCAATTCCGCAACTTGGAAAAATTTAGCATACAATTCATTTTTCCTCCAAAAGTACCTTGATTCTCGAATGTTCTTCGTAGTGCCATGGCTACAGGATATATGAAATCGCCGTCGATAGAGCATACAAATTTATCCAAGTAGGCGGAGCCTTTAGATTCATAAGGTCCATAAGCATTGCGGGGCATTTGTGGCAAGCAGGCGTTACAGCTTCATGAGTGCCCGTATCTTTGTTCTAAATGCGACTTGATCGTAATCCTCGCCAATCTCAGCCCGATGGTAAGCAGGCACCGAGTCGATCTTAAATACTTCGGGCATCGCTGATTGGTCAAACATATCATCGATTCTAGGCAACGGATATCGATTCTTAATTGTTACTTTGTTCAACTATCGATAATCGATACCTGACCTCGAATCCGTCATAACTGGCGATAAGAAAATAACTTGCGGGCCTTTGAGTGAAGGCTACTTGAGTCGAATGAATCCGCATCGACAGATTGCAATTGCGTTTCGAATCCTTGACTCTGCGGGGAGCCCGTTACATGGGTGCCATAGAAATCGAATTAGTACCGAGGAATTAATTCTATGGAAAACTCCGCCTCTGTAGCAGGAGGAAGTCAGGAAACTCATAGGAAACACGTCGACATACTCTACCGCGGCGTACACTCCACCGTCGACCTTACTCGCACTTTGTGTCGACAACATGAGCAAGATAACCCGGCCGTCCGGCCTCGGCATCTTATGGGCAACTAAAGGCGAGAAATGAGACAAAAAGAGGAAAGAATATTTCTATCCACTAGGAAGAAGATCTTAGATTTGCAGGAATTTGGATATTTAATCTTCTTAAGATGACAATCTATCGCGTGATGTCTCCCAATACATCCAATTCAGGAATAAGATCGAAAATAAATTCGTCTCAGATGTGTCATCTATCTCCAAACATTGATTTTGAAGCATAGAGACAATTTCTGTGCACCAATCGATCTTAGCAGGACTTTCCTTCGGAGTTAGAATTAGAAGTGAAGTCACAGCAAAATTTCACGAGTTTAGAATACGGCCAGAAAATTTATGAAGGAATGGGTAGCTCGAGGAATAAAAGCAAGACTTTTCTTCCGACCCAACATAAATTTAAAGTACATGACCACCGGGGAATCACGAGCTTCATATTTTGAATTAGCTGCAAATCGCGCCCTTGTTGGATTGGGCGCCGTCTGTTAGTCAATGACACTACTTATACTGTTGCCTGACTCCTTGAAGCTTACTCTGCATTTGAATCGGCCTCAAAACTTGCTTATTAACTCATAACGCTCAATTTTGCTGGAGAAATGTGCTAGCTCCTTTAACACTACCATCTTTGAGATGATAAATTCTTGATAATATACTTCTACTGGTGACATCGATAGCAGACCGCGAGCCTGTCTCGGCATTCCCGCTGACTACGTGACCCGGTTACCTTGGCGAAAACAACCGTAGTCACTCTGCTCCCGATAACCTGCGAAGTCCCGGACCGATGAGCAGACACAGGCATAGAAGCAGGTAGTCTTTGAATCGAGAATTAATGCTTGAGAACCTTTGAGCCCGACTCTGTTTGCTTAGCGACGTATTTATGCGATGGATGTCTGAAACCGAGAACTTCGGTAGCCGCCCCGTCTTGGGCGTCGTATCTTCTTTTCTCCTTATTTGGACACTTTCGGCCCGAATCCATCTACACATGGCGTAATTCATTTAGTTCATGGAAAGTTCTATAATTCTTGGTAATGACACAGTGCGGATCTCGATTCATTCCGTCCACTGAACCTCTCGATCTCTTCCCTCGGTGAGATTCACCTCAGGAAGTGAAGCCGGCGAATCATTAAATCTTTCTCGTAATTAAAACGCCTTACGCCCGCTTCAAAATTTGGATCGATTCTCTCTGACATATGCACTTTTAGACAGCTCCGCAAAATAATTTACGGTCATGACAGGTGTTACTTGGCCTTGATCAAAGGCCGGTATGTACGATGCTCCCGCGTCTGAAACGTGTATGTCATGGGCTGCCGAATATGGTCACCAGCTCCCGGTAACTCCGTAAAGGCTCAAATATACTCTCAGTCTGAATGAACTCAATGGATAGAATCGGCTCGGCAAACTTGGCGGGTCAGCTTTCAAAAAAGCGGTCAAATAGCCTGCGGCCAGCCGTCGGTAGCCAGGCCTTCTGATGCCGTCTCGCCCGATATTTACCCCGTAATCACATGGCGGCCAGCTGGGCTCGTGCTACGCGTCTTTGTCGCATTTTGCGACTCGCTTTCCTGCAATGCAGCGCCTCTACCATGACTCCCGCCGATGCGCCGCTTCTTCTTTCTGGCGTAGCACTGCAGAAACGGAACTACGTGGTGGCATCCCGTGATCTAAAAAATAACAAAAGAAAGGAAGGATCGAGACCCGCCCAAGAAAACCCCGATATCGAAAACTCCCGAGTCGGCCATGCGAGGTTAAGATCGTTAACGGCGCATATCTTGAAGTCGCGTCGATGGATATAATAAAAATATGACTGTGACATTATCAAAATAACACTCTATTCCGTCGTGGTGTTCGATAACACATCGACAAAATAACGAGACAAGCAGAATACAAATCCAAGATCTGACATAGGGAAAGTAGCAATGACCCGGACGATCGATATAATCTGTCTTGTAGGCCCTAAAATATACAATTTGTTGTGACAAAAGAAAATATGGGCGATGAGGACTTCCTATGCACGCTGCTATGATCTCCTTGTATTTCAGCCAAAGCAGTCCTCGGCCGCTCGGACGATCGCTCACCCAGAGACTGGGCTTCATGAAATGTCCTTTGTAGAGAATAGGGGAGTAATTTATTAAGGTAGAGTGAAACAAATACCCTGAGGCCGATTCCGTCGCGTATATTCGTGCTTATATATATATATATGTAAATATAACATGTCTTTCACGTAGACTAATCGGGTTACTTAATAAATAAGCGTCGCGTATCACGTAGATTTATAACATCTGTCTACATGGCGGCTATACACGTGAGATTATATTAGCCAACTAATGCGTATTCGTTTAAAGGGAAGCAATCTCGGCCACCTGAGAAGTCATCAGTGAGGGAATCACTTTCCAGCGGATAATACCGCATGTAGAGGAATCGCTCCAAATAATACACATATAAAGAATCCGCCTCCAAATAATACACGTATGAGGGAATCCGCCTCGAAATAATACACGTATGAGGGAATCATGCTCGAATAATCGAGATGGGGGCCTCAGCATAAATCTTGACAGAAATTACGCCCTCCCGATAATGTGCATATGTCAGCCCAAGCACTCCCGAATCATGAGAGTACCCACCGCAATATGCACACTTTGAACCTCCGGTGGGGAGTGCGCGACTCATGAATAACATATAAAACGATAGAAGTACATACACTTGCGTAGCCACCTTGTGGCTGCCTGCTTGACCTTGTAATGGCCAGTAAGCCTTTACTTGATTTCTTAACATGAATACGTACCCGAAACTATCTAAGCCAATGTAACTGTAATCTCGGTTATCTCGTAACGTACCTCATGTCGTAGTTATCTCGTAATGTCGATCAAATCTCGGTTATTTCATAACGTCGTCATAAATCACAATTTTCACATAATATCGATCATGAGTCGCGCGATACACGTATCGAATAGTCTCGAAGCTGACACATGAAAAATATATAACATGATATATATGAAAGGTCACATAGTAGAGATTGCTACTTTCGAGCCCAAAGTAGTAATGATGGCTGTGCGATCACTAGAGTGGCAGATCCAGGAGCTCGACTCACTATTCAAAATTATACATTATAGCAGCGTCCGAGAATAACTTCGCTTAACGTCTATATAAACCACGAGTGTTATACCGAATCTCGCGTCCAAATTTAAGCTATACTTGATCGTCACCCATTACGAATTGATATACGCTTCTAACATTCAGCGCGCTATATTCAGTCATGACCGTAAAATACCGATATTAAATTAAATCACCTTATTACCCCATGATAACGTCTTAAACACGTTCTAATCAATCCGACAATCAATTGACAAGCCCCAATTAATCCATTAAGCTTGACCTCAATTCAAACACTAAAATCTTGTCTGAGCTTTCCTGAGCTTTGTCGATCAATCTACTGCTATTCACATCAGGCAATAGTTTTGCATTCAAAATAACTATATTAGAGTCTACAACCTCGTATTATTACGATTTAGAGTTAATTTAAGAAAAAAGTCAACAAAAGTCAACCACCGACTTACCAGCTTTTCTAACTGATAATCACTCGAAATCTACAATCCCACTAAACTAAACTTAGATAACATTTATATCTGTAGTAATAAAGTCGAATCACAAGAGAGTCAATAAAGTCAAATTATATAGAAAATCAACTTCAGCTTTAGAATTATGAGATTTGAAGATTAAAACTTCATCAGCTTTGATAACGCTAAGATGAACAAGATTATGAAGTTAGATTCATGAAGATTTGCCAAGGAAAAGAAAAAAATTCAAGAGGTGTGGAGAGGGAAGGTTGAAAGCCATAGCGAGGAGAAGAAAGAATTTTTTTTTTTTTGTGTGTGATAAGGTTGATGATGGATGATAGATTAAGCGTGAGTGGAGGTAGGTGGGACCACCGAGTGGAGTTTGGTCACGTCTATTTTGGTTCGTGAAATTTCGACATAGCCTGGGTTTTACCGACCTAGATTCGAACTGAGGTACGTTAAATTTCTATTCTCGAAAATAATGCAGCTTCAGCCGTACTATCATTATTCATTAAATTTTTAACTTTAACTTACATGGCAGCTCGGCAGACAACTAAAATCACATTAAAAAAAATGCTTACGGAAAAGATTATTTCATTTCTCCGTTAAATTCCGATTACTATTGACATCTAAAATTCAAAGTAAATATCCTTAGTAATCATTAAAAAACCAAAACTTAGTAAACAGCACACAAAATTCCAACTTTTATCGACATTGATTACTAACCCATGACTACAGGTGGAGCGATTACTACAGCGTCTTAACGACTAATAAGCGACAAAACTTTTAACCATTTGATTCTCCATTTCGGCCGTCGTCCCTCGCCGTATGCTTGGCTGTCGAGTCTAATCAATCCGACAATCGGTCTCAGCTAATTAATCCAAAGCCTGAAAATCAACCTTTGGTTCAAAAGGCCAATTACTACTTTCGACTTGGAATAACTAACTCCATGATATCCTACCCGATCTGACATCAAAACATCGACTTATACTTTCAAGAACTATATTAAACCCGTAACATTATAATAAAATTTAAGAAATTTAGAAAAAGTCAACCTAAAAGTCCAGTAGCTTTCGATCAATGCATTTTATTACAAATCAATTATAAGTAAAACACCAATCCACGTAATTGAGCAGAGGATCTTCCGTACATTTCAAACTTTAAAAAGAGCTGATTTCTCGAAAGTCAACAAAAGTCAAACTTACAAAATCTTAGAAAATATCACGAAGTTTCAAAACAACACATGAGTAAAAGATGATGAGGGAAGATGAAAATCCAACTTTTAAATGTCTTGGCGGCAAGGTGAAGGTAGAAGTGAAAAAAAAAAAATTTAGGGGGAAGAGGGGGAATGTTAGCGAATGAGAGGGGAAGGGGATGACTTTTGTGTTTTGGATGGTGATGAAAATGATAAGGATAAGGAGATATTTAGAATGACTTAAGTCCCGTTTGGTTGGTTTTATTTTCCTTTTGACATAAAACTTTTATGAAGCGATTTCAGAGATGTATTAACTCGAGACACAAATTACTAATCATCTATCTGTCACCATTATATCGATTTTATTCACGAAAGTATTAAAAAAATCTCTAGGCCCCGCTGACGATATATCCGTCTGATTGATGTTTAGAGGCGTACTTGGAGTTATTTGATTTTATTATTATTTGGTTGAAGCGTAGCGTTATAATTTTGATGACTTTATTAAATTGGCTTTAAGCGAAGTAAAGTTTATAAAGATTTAATTGAAATTATATAAATACTCCTATTTTATTATTTGTCTTGAAATTGTGATATGATAATTTTAATTGACTTTGTGTGAGCCGACTACGCTGACATTTATAAAGATTTACAATTCGAAATTATATAAGAAATGCGGCGATGTTGATTTTTTGGTGTCAATATGTGGCGTTTATGAGTTAAACCCGGAAATCGGCCAGTTTTGGCAGAAAGATCATTAACTACGTATCCACTTTCCCTTTTTCTTACTCTATTTTCTTCCAGACTTCATTCGATTTTCCCGCTTTTTCTTCTTATATATTTAAAGAGTTTAAATAAGTAATCAATACTTTTGTATTTTACTTATGCAAATGTATATGTTTCTTTCGAGCTATTTATGTAATATTCAGTACGTCGATTTTTTCTTGAAGAAGAGTTATTGAGAGGTATATATGTTTTACTCAAGCTATTTAAATATAGGTATGATGGGATATCGTCGTTGGATGTATGTCCGGCGTAATTATGATGGTTCCTAGAATGAAAAACACATTAAAGGTGTTAGTAAGTTTCTTATTAGGTAATGCGAAAAGTATTACCAACAATTGGAGCCGATGGAATTAGATCCCCATGTAGTGTTTGTAAAAATGTCTATGTTTTGGATTGGAAGGAAGTTGAGATAAATGTAATAAAATAAATTTGTTGTTGGATATGAACAATGGAATTACATCGTAGGTGAGGATTATGTAGAGCAAGACAATAATTATGATATAGGCGTGGGTTCGAGTAATGCAACTGAGACAACAAATACCAATGAATTTGCAGATATGGTTGAGGATGTATTTGGGATTCACGATGATAATGATGACGAAATTGATATTGATGAAGATCCCCAATATTCTGGTGAAGAATATTGCGTACTTTGGGTAGAGAGCGATACCGCTTTTAATAGGTTGGATGAACTACTTACTCTAAGTTGAAATTGGCATCAGAGTTGGTCAATCTAAAAAATCAGTCGGGATTTAGCGTCGTTTGAAGAATGTTAAGAAATAGAAAGGGTTTTAACCACAACGGAGGGGCTACGATTTCCCAGATGATTTTTTATGAAGTGGAGAAAATGTTAGCACCTCTTTATACATAAGCATAAGATTAAACTATGAACAATTTATGTTGTACTATAAAGAAACTTAAGAGATGGGCCGGTTGCATTAAATTCTTGGGGCACCGATCTGAGCCGACTTGTGCGGGCCAGTCAGTGTATTCCACGTAAGGTGTTGTTTCTTACCTTTGAAGGAATCTGTTAGAAGACGTCCCCATATTTGTCTCATGGCTGCTAAAGATATGACTTGCCTTTGGAGGACAGCCTTACGTGGTTGGTCATTAGGCATCCGGAGATGGTAAAGCTTAGAAGGACTTCGACGAAAATTTTTCCGATTTGCGGCCGAAGAGCGCAATGTGAGTGGAGTGCGATGGATTAGGTCCTTTTAGTCGATTCGGGTGTAGTCATTCTTTGCAGCTTGATGATGATATGGGTGTCTGATGTTCCCCACTTGGACTTCATGAAAGAGCGTTTTGTGTTCATGCGTCTTGTATTATACGGCCGGAAGGAGTCCTGGGCGTGATTTAGATGTGTTTCTAAGGCCGTTAGTGGATGAGTTGAATGAGTTGTGGTCTGTTGGTGTTAATGTTTGGGATTCACATAGACATGAAAATTTTTCAATTTTTGGGTGGCATTGATGGACAATTAGTGATTTCTATACGTAGGCAATATTTGTCGTATTTGGAAGCTTATAGCGTAGTCAGCTATCTTGTCCATATTGTATGGAGAAAAAGGGATGTTTTGGCTAAAGGAGGAAAAAAACATAGTTAGTTTAACTTTCATAGTCGTTTCACCTTTGATAACCATGAATATAAAATAAACCTAGGCGTTCGGAAAGCCCGAAAACTTTCCCTCCCGAATCGCAGCCAGAGCCGAGGCTGGAGGAGTTGCTGATATGATGTCAGTTAGATCGGTGTTAGGGAGTTCTAAGTAAGTGAGAGCAGGGATACATGGTTATAGTCAAACCTGATTGGGCAAAAGAAAAGCATATTTTGGGAACTTAAATCTTGGCTAAGCTTAAAATCGGTATGGCATCGACTTCCGGCCATAATGAGAAAAATAATGGTGAAATTGCCCGCAGCGATGGATGTAAAGGAAAGACGAAGGACAGATTATGAGGGAGGATCTTTGAGAGGCTCAAATGCAGTATAGAACTTCTTTGTTCGTGACCCTTGAAAAGAATGGGAAATGCAGCCGAATAGAAAGAAAGTTACACCTGCTTTACAAAAAATACAACGTCTTTGTTCATCTTGGTTAAGCAAATTAAAGACGCTTGATGGATTTGCTTCCAACTTTGCAAGGTGTTCAAGTAGTGCCAAGTTCAGAGGCTTAAGAGTCATGACATGCACATAATTGTTCGGTGAAGTTCTAGTTGCTTTTTAGGCACGCCTATAAAAGAGCTTATTTGGGGAGATTCTGTAGAGCATGTGTTCTTTAGAGATCTCGTCTGTGATCTCTGAAAAATGAAAGAAAGACTTACACTTGAGAAAAAGACCTGACAGACAACTCAAAAAAAAGCACAACCAGGGCAGACACGTAACCCTTGAGGCCAGAAAGAATATGAAACCTACGCTCGATACGAAATTGTAGCGACCAGCCCAAGCGGGTGATACGCCGCTTGAAGGTTAGAATCGTCCCCGAATCTGGACACGATGTCACTTAATTCGATGGATGACCTTCGATTTTGAAGGAACACTTGTCTTGAAACAATTTCGGCAAAGCAATATGCGACAACCGACACTTTTTAAGAAAAAGGATCATCGTGGTATTAAAACCATGCTTGACAACCCGTGTCTGACATGTCGAGTACCCGATACAATGACCCTCTGGCCAATAGTATCTCGAAATAACGACTAAGGGCAATGACCACAATCCCGACAAAATAAAGAGGCTGGCCGGATAATTTGCCACCAGCCATTTCGCGTAAAACATCACAACCTATAGCTTGCCCGAAGAAATCCGTCGAAAGAAACAGCTTGCCTTGTCAGCTAGCGATAAGAATTGCCCATGCGGAATAGATTGTAAGGCTGCAAGCCAAGTGAATATATATAACTCAAGAATAATCAACTTCGATCAACGGCAGTGTACGAAAGGAAATAATATTGCATTGATGATAAGTGGTAGTATTATTATTAAACAGGATCTTAATATAAAGTCTTAGTAGTTTTAAATTTATCATTTCATATGGTCATAAATTGTTACTAGCGAAATTATCCAAAATGATGTGTCAGCAAATAGCATGCGTATATACCGAAAAAAGCTATGCTTAATATGACAATTGACCTTACTCACATCACACACATGCCAGCAGCAAGCTTGCTTCTCAGCAGTAAGCGGCTGTGACTGACAGCTCAGCAATAGTATCGGCTTCAATGATAAGTATATTTCAACCTTTCAATATTAGATCAACTAAAAACTCAGCAATAATATCGACTCGGCGACTCATCGACTCGGCTCTTCAGCGACTTCAATGATCCTGACTCGATATAAGTCAGGGTTCTACCAATGTCTTAGCGTATAATCATAAACAGGGGAGAAAACATCTTAAACGTAAGCTATCGCTGGTCGTAGCAGTGCAATGTCGCTGTCGTTACTAGGTGCGAGGCTGACTCGCCGTCGTACTAGGAGCAATGAATGCAGGAAAACAATTCAAGCTGACAGCGTGACTCGTATCTGACTCTTCTGTGCTTATTTCCAGCGGCTGCATAGCTTGCTGTGGGCTACTTAAGACCCTGAAACAGCAATGACTCGACCAGCGGCGCGTAATCAACATATGGTGTTGACCTGAAAATCATATATATAAACATCACATATCCGTAATCTCAAATAGTTAATCGACACAATGAATAGATGCCACTTTCATTGAAACAACAAAATCTCATGCCAATCTTGACGGACGCTTTCCTCGATCAGCGCCTAAATACATTCGGCGTTATAATTACTACTTATATGACTATTAATATAACACATTCTACCTATATATAAAAATCTCATGCTCGATACCCTAAAATATGACAAAAGTTCCCACTGCTCAGCGCTTATTCCGGCTTGAGTTCATGACACTCTATTAATGATCGAGGTTCGATTACTAGTTC
The DNA here is from genome assembly GCA_019722365.1 of Lithospermum erythrorhizon. Taxonomy (NCBI): domain Eukaryota; kingdom Viridiplantae; phylum Streptophyta; class Magnoliopsida; order Boraginales; family Boraginaceae; genus Lithospermum; species Lithospermum erythrorhizon. Next base: position 57,341 of record JADFUC010000139.1, read on the forward strand.
GAAGAGCGCCGCGTTCCGATATTAACAACTAATGTCCATTCTAACCATCTTTAATCTCGAATCAACTCATTTGTCAACCTGAGAACTTGTAATATCCGGACATTCTCTAATGCTGAAAATCCTGTTTCACGCCTCAATGATCTATTAAAAGTCCACCAATTTTGCTTGTATCATTTCAAAACCCATTTGAGAAAAAATCCAGCAAAGTCAGCTATAATCCTACGACATTTTTCAACCCCATAAAATTAATTAATTATCAACTCTTATATGATAAAGCTTAAATGGCGATTCTATAACATAATAAAGCATCAAGCTCGAAAGTCAAGCTTAATTCCCAAAGTCAACATCCTCAAACTCCAGAAGCTCCAAAAGATTCGAACTTCTTGCTTTCAGCCAACAAAGGTAAAACAGAAGCTAGAAATTTTAGGGCCGAAAATTTCATGAAATGAGGAAAATGGAAGAAAATTTTTTTGAGGGAAAAAAATAAAGAGGGATTGACTGACTCTTGATGAAAGAAGAAGAAGATGATAATGATGACAAGGCATTTGGATAGGTATAAGAAAGTCTCATGGGGTCCGCGCCGTCACGAGTTCTTGACTTTACCGTTCGGTTTTGGTTTTAGTTTACCGTGCCGGTTTAATACCCAAAATACAACATAATTTAACATACGAATAATACAATAATACTCATGCGAGGCTGAGGTTATTACAACTATCTTGGTATGATTTGATCGAGTTGATCCCAAAAAGTTAGATTCTCATAGCTATAATTTTAATGATGGTGTCATCCAGAGTGTTGCCCCAATTAAGTCAGAATTGTGAGTGATCAAGAGAATCAAGTCTATTTAAGTCACATATTTTTTATTACACCAACAAATTTTTTATTAGAAATCAATATGCTTTAAATTAAAATTTTAATTAATTTTATCACTCATAATATCATACGTTGTTCGTTAAGAGCTATACTAGAAAAAACTAGACGCGCGGCTCAGAAATTTGATATTGGGCCCTGGCACGATGTGGATACAATCAAAAAATATTATTTTGAATTAAATGACTTCAAAAAGTGTTTAGATATTTAAATCTTATACGAAATAGTTCAAGAAAGAAAAAAAATATAACTAGAATATAGTACCTAGCGAATAGATAAATTTGAAACGCTTTTCGATAATATGAATTATACAAGTTACATAAAATTTTATATGGTCTCATGTATGCTTAATCGTATGAAATGCTTTACAAATGAAGATTGATAAGCAATTATGATATTATTCATCTTGCATAATGTTCTTATAATTCAACAACAAACAATTTTGATGATTTTTAGTCAGTGGAAATGAATTGAGTTGCTCTTGGTTATCTAATCTTATTTTTATTCGTCGACTCTGCCGATATGCGAAGAAAACACTTTTGTTTAAAAGCTCTTTATTCCAAGCGGTGTTCTTACGTACAATGCTCTTTATTTTTCTTTTTGTTTTGCGTCTTAGCTTGGATTAGTGTAATCATTAGTTAGTGATGGTTTTAATAGTGAATGTTGCTTTGTTTCTTTCAATTAGTCATCGATTCTAAGATTAATACAGGTGTTTAATAGTTAGTTTGACCACAAGGTGTTTAATAGTAAAGATTGTGCACTGTATGAGGCATCGATTCTGCGTTCTAGTGAAGAATGAATCCGATTATCCGTTATGTTAACTGGGTTCATTGAATCGCTTTATTGGCACGTTTGTTTTACAAATATTGTTTCACCTTTTTATTGATTGTGGATTCATTTACTTCATTGTATTCTTCTAAAAAAGCCTTGGAGAAGCATCATCAACTGGTAAGCTTGGTCTTCCTTCTTCCTTATAGTATTGTTGTCTTTATATTCCTTTTAACTACTTAATTTTATCTTAACTAAATATGCAGTACAAGTTATTTTAATTAGTTGATTCACTTTTTTAATTTCTTCTTATATATTTTTGGGCTTTTTGTATGTGTTGAATGGTGTTTTCTGTCGTTATACCTGTATCTTGGTTATTTTGTTATTGATGATCATGCATTCTTATTTGAAGTTTGTCTATGTTTCTCAAAGTATAACCAATATAATAGAAATCCTCGATCTCTCCATTTCTGTCGGTAATGCTTGGCAGTTAATTTTAGCAATCTTTGTTTGATGATGGAACATACTCTTTAATCACGTCTTATAGAAGTAAGGTAATGACAACTCGACTAATAAAGTTATCGAAAACATGCAATGACTTGAAGTACGAAGGCGGGGGCAAGAGTACAAAGCGTTAATAATGGTTGTTGATGATGAGGTAAAATCTTATAGTTTATCAGGTTTTTTCTAATTTTCTAAAAAATATTGGTTGTAATTTATATTTACACAATATATGACTTGGGCTAAATCGAGGGAAAAGCAGAGGTTGGAAATTGCTTTTGGAATGCTATAACTCGAGTCGCCAACACGTAAAAAATATTTGGAGTTTTCAAGATATCAAATGTATAACTTTCGGTATGGTGTGTTGAGGTATCAGGCAATAGCCAATAATAAGCTTAGTGGGTCCTACGGCGTGCAACACTAATCGTCTGTGCCCTTGAAGAGCCTAATCTAGCTGACACTGAGATATTGTGCAGTTAAACAAAATAATAGGAGGTCGGAAGCGATATTTCATATACTAAATTATACCATTGTAGCCTCACGACCTCGAATACATTGTTAAAGTTCCTCTTGTTGATTTGTGAAAATTATCAATCTCCCAGTATATTGACCATACGATTCCACAGTACTAATGTTAAATTCGTCTTTATACTTATAGATATGATGGGTATTATTATATGAGGTGACCAAAGGGATATAACTGACTTTTGGGCGTGCGATGTTTGTGATTCATGTTCATAGAATGGAGTAAGTAAGTACAGAAAAATATTTGGTGATGTATACATGATTAATCTATAATGCTTTACTTTTGGCCCATTACATTTTTGCTTTAGATTGCGAGAGTCTAAGAAATAGCATGAGATATTTGAAGCCGCTTGGATTGAACAATTTGATTTTGCAACTTAACTCATTTTAAGTTTTAAATTTATTATATATGTTCGATTATGTAGTAATGTTCCTATTAGGATACTCGAGATGACGTGCAAGCGTTATGATAGCTTCTTAAGATCTCATAATCAATGTACTAATATATAATACCGGTTAACATTATTTAGTACATGGATTTTTGTCAATCGGCTGAAATTGTAACTTCTGACGAATGCGAGTTATAATTAAAATATAATTTTAAGGGTTTCAAAAATGGAACTATGTAAGAACATTGGGGCAAGAAAATTCAATTGTGGGTGTACATGTTCGCTTATTATGGGAAGAAGAACATACGAAATTTTTCTTTTTGTAGAATCATTATTTGAATATTCTACTTGCTTTATATTACTTTATTTAGGAATAAGAAGTACTGAAAATTGTAGGATAGTTCCTACTCGATATAGTCGACCAAAAGGGTTGTAGGAGATGGGTATTCAGTGCATTAAAAGCATAATTCTAGAATATTCTTAACCGCTCATGTTGTATTTACAAGGGATAAGAAATGAGAAGATTATAGGAGTCTATCGGATTGATTTTGGAAGTCGACCGAAGGGATTCAAAGAGGAGGAGTTGCATTTTTTTAGCCAAAACTCTAATATTTTAGTTATAGTTGGTGTGGCTAAAATTTAGAGTGCCTATAAGTGAGACGCTCACAGAAAAATTATTTCGTTCGGCTTTTTGATGTAACTTGTGAAAAACAAAAAACTCCTCGCTCCCACCGTTTCTCTGTTTTTTGCCTACTAGTAGGTGGAAGATTCCATTGAATTTTTACGCTGACAGCTTTATTAGTTCAATATTTTAAGCGGGTTCTAGTAAAACCGCTGAGGAGTTAGTTGTTTAGTAGTCGGTGTGGACGATCTTAAGAGTATTAACTAACTTTGGATGCTCGTGGGGTCTGCGTCCTTGATATTAAAACTGTTTCTTCTCTTATTTTATTCCAGGAGAAGAGCGATCTGATATTTTTACGTCTCTTTAATTATTGTTTATACAAGCTGGTAGTGATCATTAGGTTTATATCCAAATAGTATTGTTAGAATATTATTTATCGTTATATAAACACCGGCCCGGTGGCCTCGGGCCGGATTAGCAGCTTGTATTTATGTAATTAATGTCTTGACGTAGATTTCATGCGTCTACCGAATATATGTTGTATTTTTTCTTTAAGTTAATATTTAAAGTTGTTTATGTCATGAATGTCGATTAAATATGATTAATAGTTAGCGGTTGAAATTAATATATTGTAATATTAAAATAATTTTTGATTAATTGTTGTAATCATAAATCCATTTAATTGAGTGAAAAACATAAAGGCGGATTAAAATCTTTCTGGGAGGTGGAATGTAATAATGGCAACCGCCCTTTGAGTCAGATGGTTTGAGTCTAGGGTTTTTGAACACAAGGTTTAGACGGTTTCGGCTCTGCCCGTTATCGTTGGTTGGACTTCCAGGCTACGTTAAGATATTCGGTTGATGATTAAATTGATTTAGAAATTAATTTCGTCTAGGGATTAATTCATCAATTTAATTTCGTATAATTATATATTTTGATTAAAATTCAAATTGTTTAATATGCAAAGCGAATATAATAGGAAATAGACATCGTTTTCGAAAAATTATTTAATTAAGATATAAGAATAATATGATATAAAATTGTAAAATTTGAAGTTAAATTTTAAATAGCCGATTGTTTATATTGATGATGTTAAATGTTTATTAAATGGATGCAAGTTTATGATATCCACTTACTTGTATTTTAAAAATACGGCATGTATATGCTTAAAAATGAATGACGCTGTGATGAATTATTATTTAAGCATAAATAATTATGAAGACCTACTAGAATGAAAGTAGTTAAAGAATAGTTAAGTAGCTAAAGTAGTTAAGAAGCTAGAATAAGTTTTCGTATTTTTTAACGTAAATCATGCTCATTGTATCTGGAGTGTTATATTTAGTCTTCTGATTGATGTGATGATATAAATTTAGCTTGATAAAATGCATGTCTTAGCATAATTGTAAGTATGACTAAAAGATATAACTAATCCCGGCGATAAGTTAAGTAATCTTGTCGAACCAAACTCACAAAGTCGATTGAAATTCGCTTTTAGGCTAACGGACATGGTAGTATGGCATCACGTTGCGTCTGCAGGGATGCTCCACCGATGGGAGGTAAACGTTTCGAGTTAGCCGACTTATCCGTGCGAAATTGTCATGGAGATTTTGGTTCTTAGCGGGTACACGATAATACATGAAATAACCCGTTCTGGCTTAGCGATTGAAATGTGTTGCGTAATTCGGTTTGTGGTGGCGCGGAGTAGTATAAATAATTGAATAAAATCGTATGCGAACTAATATTTTTATGAGTAATGGTTATATGCATTATTTTACATTTAAATCGGTTTAGGTGATATTTAAATGCGGAAAGTGGAATACTCAGAAACCCATGAAACCAAAGCGGACTTAAATCAATTCTTTAAATATCCTGTAATCACTTATCATGTTTCATCATCGTCGAATCCACAAAACCCAACCTTTTTCTTAAGCAGGGCCTAAATTACGACTTCCATAAAGCCAGAAATTTTTCTTGGTTCTAAATGATTGTTGCGTAAGCTCGAGGAAAAAGTTATTAGTTCTTACTTCATCGTCACAAATGTATCTAGGTAAGAAAGATCAAATCTTTTTGCTTGGTATTTCTTGAGTTTAGAAAGGTTGAATTTTAGTTGACTTTTGATTGGATATTAAACTTTCGAACCTGTTATGTAGTCTTCCATATAGTTGTTTTGAAGTTAAAGTTGGAATCTTAATTTGAGATGTTGCCTTTTAGTTTGACTTTGGTTGATTTCAAGTTTTGAGGCTTTCAAATGGTATAGAGTTATCATCTAAGGTTTGATTATGTGATAAGAAGTGATAATGATCGATTCTTGGGTTTAGAGTGTTGAATATGTATGTTGACTTTTGGTGACTTTTGAGAAAAAAATGTGGAATTTGTAAAGTGTGTTGTTGGAGTTTAATATAGTTGTTTTGGGTATGATGCAGCCAGTTTTAAAAGTGGTTATAAGAGATTATGTTGGATTGGTTGGGAGTAAGTTGAATAGTGTTTGGATTTTGAAATAAAGTTGTTAATAATGGTGGTGGATTTGAGGAAATGTCGATTGTTGGATTGATTAGAATGTGATTAAGTGTTATGGTTGGGATAATAAAGTGATGACAGAATACCGAGTTTATGAAGTTGGTAATTAGAATGTAGTTACGTTTGAATGTTAGAAATTATTATCTTAGTTTTGGGGATAGGATGATTCTTGAAGACAGGTTAATTTAGCGAAATGTGAGATGTGGTATAATACTCGGGGGTTTAATAGATGATAAGAGAGGTTATTACATGGAATGTTTTATAATGTATAATTTCACTTTGAATAGGAGTTGAGCCCGTGTAATAACCCGTTCGTAGTAATATTCTTGTAATAGTATAGTAGTTAACAAATTGGAGTATTTAGGAGAAATCAAAAATTTCGAGGGGTGAATAGTTGAAAATACAACGAATTCGGTCGGTTGGTAGTACGTTTCGGTGTTAGAGAATTTTGAATTCTCGATCGGATGAAAGTAATTATATTAGTTGGAACATTATGTAAGTAAGTAATGTTTGGAAGTTGGTGGTCGAGATATTTATAGCAGAGAGTATCGATTAATTAAAAGCGATCGGGGTTTAGCGCATGTGTCATGATAGACGATCCTTTAAGTCCATAAACCAACGAACTTAGCCCCGAAACCAAAGAACCCGTACTTCTTAACAGTGCTTCTCAGACCTTGAAACGCCCCGCCACACTTTGTTTTTTAGCGATTTATAGCCCGTCATGGCTTTGAATATGAATTTAACTGGAGAGTTCTCGCCAGCGTCTCTTCGATTCAAGGTAAAAATGGTCGGATCTTTTTTGATTATTTTGTGAGTTTGATTGAGTTGACTTTTTTGTATTTTGATTTTTTATTCATCTTGATTAATGGCGCCCAAATTGATTGTTTTTGAGTTAAAGTTAGGTGTTTGGATAGAGTATTTCTTCATGTTTTTGAGGATGTTGACTTTTTTGTGATTTGCGTTGACTTTGGGTTTTGGGATTTAAAATGGTATAGGGTACTCCCTTTTGGGCTTAGATTGTGGTATTGGAAGTGATATCTTGATTTATGGAATTGAAATGTGTTGAGATGGATAGTTGACTTTCGTTGACTTTTTGAAGAAAAATATAAATATGTTAAAGTATGTTGTTGGAGATTAATATAGTTGTTTTGGAATGAATTTAGTTGTTTTGAGAATTAAGTTTGGGTTTTATAATATTGGAGGAATATATGTTGAAATTAGTTTTATTAGATTTTGAGTAGTAAACGGGCTTTGGGATTTGAGGTTGTTAGAAATGGGTTTAGTTAGTTGGAAAAGTTGATATTTTGGGTTGATTGAAATTGGTTGAAAATGTTAGTATTTTGGTTAGGTGTTGACCGATTATGGGATTTGGAAAGTCGGGATAGTTGGTCGTCATTTTAATAGTCTTTGAAACATAATTAGCAATCTATACTTAAGTTATTAATTTGTAACTAAAATGGGTTGAAAAGTCGAGGAAATTTAATGAAGATAAGAGTTAAATTGTTCTTGATGTAATTGTAATTTCGGGTGACTTCGCCCCAAGCTGCGGAGGATATGTATTATTAGCGCCTCCTGACGGTATATATAACTTGGCCCGCTTAGTCGCGCCTTGAGTTAGATCATTAGGCACTTATGCAATCCTTTGTCCGATGGATCTGATACTTGAAATATGGCCCATAGCGACATTAATAAAACAAAACTCTCTATTCATCGTGATGTTCCCATGCGTCAACAAAATATGACAGCAGAATACAATCCACGAATAATCTGACCCCGAGGATATACAAAGAAATGCAAAATCTGACATAGGGAGAGAGTAATGTCCCATTACCAATGTCTGACAAAGTCTAGAAATATACAAATCAACCTTGAAAGGAAATGGTGATGAGGACTTCTATACACTTGCTACTTTGTGATCTCCAGTACAAATGAGATCTCGGTCGCTTTCAGCGATCGCTCTGAGGGCACAGGCATAAGCAGCCCGCCCGTAGAGAGCCAGAAATTCATTTATTAGGCTGAAAGTGAATATAAATACCCTTGAGGCTTGATTAATTGCTTATATATATATAACCCTATGTCATTAACCGGGACCACATGTGAATAAGCGTACATATCGCATAGATTTCTCTTATACGATGTTCGAGCTTCTGTGAGATTATAACCATAAATATTGCATATCATTTTAAGAAGCGATACCAGCCTTTGTAAGTCGTCAAATGTTGAATCCGCCTCATAAAATAATACACATATGAGGAATGCTCCAGATAATACGCTTATGAGAATCGCAAAATAATCGAATCAGAACTCCTCGTCCCATAAAATGAAGCGAGCGCCCGCCAATGTGCATATCAGCATGAGCCTCCCGAGATCCACGGGGCTCTGACCTGATATGCGCGCGCTGAGCCTCCGGTCAGGAGTCGCATTTCATTAAATAATACCGCAGAAAAGCGATTAAAACACATCCATGTGGCGACCCGTCAGCCAACGTAGCCCTGTGCGTATGGCAGCATGAGTCTCATGCGTAGATTATATTAGCGGCTTATCTCATAATACGAAATCACTTAATCTCAATTATCTCGTAATATACACGATAATCCATGATTATTTCATAATATTAGTCAAAATCGGTGTTTCATAGCATGAATCATAAATCGCAATTTTTCATATAATATCGATCGCCAATGCATCTGATACACATATTAAATAGTCACGATAACACATGCAAAAATATATAACAATATATATACGAAGGTCCTGATGTGAGATTTGTACTCGCGCCGAGGCTAGCGTGTGATAACTCTGGCGATCCTTGTGCTAGATCAGAATTTCAGCTCTGTTCAAATAAATTATACATGACACGTTCCATAGAGGCCTTTCTCTTAACATCAATATAAACATAGAGTGTTATACGCGTCTCGCGATTCAAATTCTGACTCTTATGATGATCACATCAAATTGGTATCACCATTTCCTAACGTTCAATGCTTGCAATTTCAATCGCTTGGCTTACGTAAAATCACCGATATTCGATTGTCAGCATTACCCCAGCGATAGCAGGCATTCCCCAGCTTGATCAATGATCGATTGACAAGCTAATTAGTAAGTAAATACAACCTCGATTCAACACTAAATCTTATCTGAACTTTCCCCGAACTTTCTCAGTGATTCTGTCTGTCACGTCGAACATTAATTCTGTTCCCAAATAACTATATTAAGTCACAACCTCGTATTACAGATTAGAGTTAATTTGAAAAAAATCAACAAAAGTCGACCCTCGACTTACACGAGCTTTCTAACTGATAATCACTCAGCACTTTCTAATCCACAAAGCTAAACTTAGATCTTGTTATATACCATAGAAAGTCGAAGTCTAAAAAGTCAACCTGAGAAACTCAATTATATAAGTCATTTCGAACGCCGTATTAAGAGATTTGAAGATTAAAACAGTACCTTTGATGAGCGAGAGATAGGAAGCAGGTTATGGTATTTAGATTCCACAGATTTTCTTAGAAAAATGAAAAATTTCAAAGGGACAATTTAGGGGTTTAGTTCGGCCACCGTTAGGAAAACTGATGAATTTTGATGATAAGGTTAAGGTGAGGATAAAGGTTAGAAGTTAGTGGTGGTAGGTGGGACAACTTTAGAAAGTGGGTTTAGAGTGCCGTTTGGTTCGCGGAATTAAACCATAGCTACCGGTTTAACATAATTCGAACACGAGTCAAATTAAATTTTATCCTCGAAATATATTATCATCCGACCCGTATTATCATTGTCGATTTCAAATTTTAACTACTTCTGAAAACGCTCGGCGAACAACTAAAATCATATTAAAATAATGCTTATCTGCAGTTATTTAAATTATAAGAGCGGTATGACTCTTTATGATCAACTTTGTTGTGTGGGTATCGGTGTGGCCTTATACTTTAGTGTATAAGTCTTGGTTGGCGCCTCTTCGGTATAAGAGCGGTATGAGTCTTTATGATCAACATTTGTGTTAAATTTGTCGGTGTGGCCTTATCACTTGGTGTATAAGTGCGGTTTATACTTATCTTGATTATAAGAGCGGTATGACTCTCCCATGATCCAACAACATTAATGCGTTATCGGTGTGGCCTTATCACTACAGGTATAGGTGCGGTTGAACTTATACTTGAGTTATGGAAGCGGTGTTTATTAGCGATTGGTCCGTTCCTAGCGATTAGGCGGATTGAGCATATGCAGCGTTAGAGGTTGGTATAGTTGTGGAGATATGAGAGATAGATGGTTTGATGGTAGAGTTATAGTGGATTGTTAGTCTGTTATTTTCGATACGGGTGATGGTGTGCACTTATTGAGGCTTTGTATTATATCTTGACATGTTGTTTTAGAGTTGCCTATGTTGTTGTATGATCTGTTTGCTCCCTTATTTATTGGTTATGGATATTGTCTTGTTATACTAGATGTTGCCTTGGTAAAATTATATCGAATTAGGTTTTGGTTGTTTATTGATAATATTAATAGATTTTCTTGGCGGATCTTGGGATTGGTATTAATCGTTATACATCATTTTAAGGTTAAAAGTTAGTTAGTTAATGGTTGAGATAACTTTTGAATAGGGGACATTAGGTATAAAAAATTATAAACAAAATTGTCTTGTCATAGATGATGTTGATGATATTTTATATATATAGTGGAAAGTTGGATTCAAACGTGTTAGTATATAGGTTATGATCTAACCACGACGTTGATACCATTGAGGTGAATAAGTTCCGTAGACTAAATGAAGAATTTGGTGAGATAATTCCGTACTTAAGTTATCTTGATTAAGATATACGTTGCTCAGTTGTATTAAGATAATAAAACGATTTGGAGG
>JADFUC010002362.1:0-17114 GCA_019722365.1 Lithospermum erythrorhizon
CTTTGTCCCTGCTCATGTTATACGATCTAACATACTCATCTCAAAACAATGCAAGTGTTACTAAGTCAAAGTCTATGTATTGTTCATAAATTTCTAGTTTATGTAAATAACTCAGAATTTTGTTTTATGAATAAGATGGAAACCTAATAAGAAAAAAAATATTTTAGAATATAATTGAATAAATAAATTTAGCACGTATTGACCAGATCAGACTAAAAAGATAAGAACCGAATAAGAAGTCATTGTTTGGGGATTGGAACCTATTGTAAAAAATAAAGATGATGTGATCCAATGACTGTCCCAGTTTTATCCAATCTTGGATATGTGGGTCAGTTAATTTTAATGGTATGCAAAAATCATATAAATTAAACAATGTATATATATACATTATCATCTTCGATTTGTTAAATCATGTTCATGATTCATCAATTTAATAAATAACTTCTTGTTGGATCTATGTGATCCACACATCTAAGATGAGGCACTTGGCTGATTCATTATTAACTTTGCTAGCGCTTCTTATGGTTTGTTGTTTGTTGGTATTATAATTCACTTAAAAGAGCTTTCGACGAAACTGAAACATCTTATATATTAATCCAATCATTTATTCTTATACGATGTAGGATGGACTCCAAATTAATTTTGAAGTCTTTAACTTATGATCAATTCTTAGAGATAATTGCCGAAATCCGGGCCCCAAAGAAATTGTTTCACTTTCATTTCTTCATGTTTCGCAACGTTAAACGATTCTTAAAACGTATATAAAAGTGCTTTTGATCTCTAAATTTAATTCCACGTAATTGTCTCTGATTTATGAGAGTATCATAAATGACAAACACGGGCTTAATGGTATGTTCCCGCTTACTTAACGTAAGTGTTAATTTAGGGACCAAAACGCACCTTTATACACACTTTTAAGGACCATTTCCGCAACATTGCCACTTACGGGGGACCAAAGTGCAACAGGCCCCCACTTACTAAGACAATTTTGGCAATTATCTCTCAATTCTTAACCGCTATTGGAATCGGCTCTAAATAGTATAGATGATGGATACCGATATAATATTTATGTTTCGACAACACAAATTGAGGAATGTCATTATTAACTCTTCAAGCGAACACTAAGAAATTACTCAGTAATAAACAAGATAAAATAAAATGGATGTATTTTTTACAATGAATATGCGAGCATTGCTCTGTCATTATCAACAATAATATAATTAGTCATTGAAATTTCATTATACATAGAATTGTAGATGTTGATCACCTTATATTTGCTAAGCATATATCCATGCAGAAATGTTCTAATATCATAAAGTCAAGATCATCTAGTTTTGCATTAGATGATGGACCTCTCTTTATTTCCACTGAAATACTTTGTATAATATTGAAAGAAAGAGCTTCAAAAGGGCTGGAGAAAGCTAGAAAATTCAGTAACTACAACACAAGGCCAGTAACAATGGGAGCACCCCTCCAAGAGTTCCAAAAGATTTCTCCCTACAATCTTAAGGTCAATTCACAGCTTTTAGATATAGGTCCTCACACTGCACACCAAATTTCGTGCAAATTGAATGACATTACATACAACATTCTGCTAACATAAACAAATCTCGACTCCATCTAGTATATTACAGCTTTCTGGTTTCTGTTGATCGAACAGCCTTCAAGCTACTGCTGTTCTAGCCATTCGGTTAGGTTCCTCCCATCCTGATGCCAATGCAAGAACTTCAGAGACATTTCCCACCCCCACTTTTCCTCCCCAACTAGATCTCCTATCATGTATTCCAGCACGGTCACCTTCATCGACTGTGGTCCTTATCTCAGTGATAGTCCTCCTACACTGCTATCTTTTGTATTCCGCCATTACATCACTTAGCTGTCCATCAGGATGATTCCAGAGGTCCAACTTCACCCCACACTGCTTTTCTGCCCATCTCAATGTCTTCTACAGGTTTACCCATGTTTGGACTCTCACAAATCCTCTCAATACCCAGATCGGGCTGGTAGCACGGGTTCCTTGAGTATTGTAGCCCTGAAATTGTTTTTGCTTTGAGGGATTTGAAGTGCAAATGTCTCTTTAAAGTTCTGTGCAATCCCTTGGTTATATGGGTTAGCACGCCTGGCTATATCGATATCTGAAATTCCTCATGTTGTCTGCATAAATCATTAAAGAAATATTTAAAGCATGTATAATTCATATGGAAGACAATCAAGAACGACAGATATTGCTGTCCATACCTGATTTGTACTTATCAAATATAGATGGAAAGCGGTCAGACCACCAACAAACCACACAGATATAAAGGTGTAAATTACTAGAACAATGGACGCTGGAGTCTTGATCATTGCTTTCCATATAGTTGTCTCCTCCGAATTCATGATCCTTGTAATGTAAACCCAGCAAAAACCGAAAACATATATGCAAAGAAGGGTGGTCGAGGAGACGAACATAAAAAAGAATCTGTAGTTCCGCTGCAGTAAAAATTGTTTCAGTTGAGCATCTAATGTCCATGTATACTTAAGATGAGATAACTATATAATAGTAGAAATATCATAGCAGACATGACATGAAGATGCACAGGGGTTAAAATTATCACAGTTAAGAAACTTCTGAGATCATTATGAAAAACATAAGACCGAGGATGTCATTCTGGGGTCTGCACTCAACAAACTCAGAAGGACAAATCAGGTATATGGAAGGTTCCACATAAGACATCAACATGGAAAGATGCTATAACAAATGAAATGAGTTAGGTTTTTTTTTTGTTATTTAATGCATGGCCAGAAAAATGTTATCAGAGTCTAATGAATTTCACCAAGAAAGCAGATTGTCATTGCTTGTGATGCTGAAATCGGCTTATGCAAATGCACACAAGGTATCAAATAAAAACATGTTACATGGCCAACGCTTTCAGGTGTGGATACTTCTTGAAGATAACACATACATCTGTAAATACAACTATGATTCAGCAGTACCTACCAGCCCAATACACTGTCCGACCCATGGACAGTGATGGTCAAATCGCTCGACACAGTTATTGCATATCGAACAATGGGAGCAGCGGGGAGGCCTGTAGAGCATGCAGGTGTCACAATACTTGATTTTCACAGGAATCTAACATTAACCTCAACTCTTTAATACGAGTGCCGTAGCTGTGGAGTCTGTCCACCTTCGGCATTAACATCATAGCCTTCAGGTTCTGGAGGGTGTGCATTACGAGGAATTATACCTGGATCTCTTCCAGATGCTAACAGGAGCAGAACTAAAACGAGGCATTTTCAACACATTAAAATTTTAGGGTCTTCAGATATTGCCAGACCAGGTTTATGGAAAAAAAAATTATGATCACTCTTAACGAGTTGTCAATAAGAGAGAGGGAAGGAGACATTTATATATGGAAGAGAACAGCAACAACCACAATCAAGATCCCATGGTGGTCAGAATACTCATCCATTAGCTTTCTACCAACAAAGACACAGAATACAGCAACAGGGGCCACAATGAGAAGTATGGTGAGTGCCAAGGATCTTACATCTGGTCCAAATATAAATCTTCCCTGAAGAAAAAATTTCTGCAAAAGGGATATCGAATCATGAAGTCAATAAATTGAAATCACATCTAAAGTCACGTGTACAATATCAAAAGACTATAAATTGAGTCAGTACTTTCCAACTAAAGAAACTTCCTTAGAAATACGGCATCTGAAGTGTTTCTGATGGCTAAGAATGTGAGTGACCAAAATAAATGATAACTGACATCGCCAATCTTGTAAAGCCACAATCAGACACGTGTTTGAGAACAGTTTAACCTGGATATTACAAATATTCTCATAGGTTGCAGTCTTGGAGATGAAAAGCCAACCAATCTTAAACATTTAGCATAAATGGTACAAGTAGTCGCTAAACCTTCTAGTTAGAATGGAAAAACCCTAAGATAGAATGAACCAATGGGCAGTTATGACAGATATAATGTAGCAGAACTGACTCAACATGACAACTTTTACTCCAACATGCAACTTCCATATATTTACTGTCAGCTGAGCAAGCACATAGACTTAATACTTAAATAAGCAAACAAAACCAATAATCCAATTACCGATCATTCTGCCATGGTTCAGCTAAAAAACACAAATCTTTGCTACATAGAATACACTTAATCAATCAAAGACATTCCTTTTTATCCATTACCAACTTAACTACCAAACGTTTTCGTCATAAAACTACAATATTAACAACATCAACATGAATATGTCCCAATCCCTATGAAGAGTCTCCTGCCTAAGCGGGTAAAGGGGTTGGATAGTACTACACCCTTTACCCATTGCACAATAAATACCATTTCCGACCGACTCCAAGAGTGAAGTGCAAACAATATCGACTACTCCACTAAGCATAGTAGTCAAAACACTATCTACACTATTAACCATAACCCAAAATTCTTTATAATGATTCTAGCAAAACCCAACAAAAACACCATAAAGATTGAATTTTTAAACTTAATCAAGCTTAAAAACAACTACCATGATTACTAAACTAAAAACAAACCCTAAAAACAACTTTACATTGCTGCCTTCCAAGCTTGATAAACCAAAGTCTATCAGGACCCATATTTGTGGATCCACCTAAAGGATCTGCCTGCTTCAGTGAAGAAGCTCCATACATCTCTCCCTCTCCTCTAAACCTTTCAGCTCAACAAATTATTACAACTTTCAACTATTTCAAGATTGTAATAACCAAACTTTTTTTTGTTACACACATAAAAATCAAATCTTTTTTGAAAAATGAAGCAAACTTAACAAATGGTGTATGTAATTACTACTTCCTAGAAAAGTTTGGGGGTCCAAATGTAAATTTGATAATTACTGGGGGGGCAAAAAGATTTTTTCAAAGATAGTGGAGTGGAGCTAACTTAGCAATGTTTATGAGAGTTTTTTCTTTTTCTTACATTATGTGTTTGGGCATAAACCCATGATAAAAGGGAGATTGTTATTTATTTGGGGAATTGAGGAGTTGGAATTCTTCTATTAATACTTTGGTTGATATTTAATATTAATTTATGTTAAAATTATATTATTCATTTTCTATACCTATTTTAATATGATCTTGATGTAATATTATGTATAGTATCACAAAAAGTATAATAAATGATTTGATATCTAAAATATCCAAATTGAGAATTGATACTTTCTCCAATTTACTTTAATCGTCAAGCTGATTTTTTCGAAATCAATCTCACCATTAATTATTAATTATTAATTATTCTAAAAATATCAATTTATATAATCGATTTATTTTTTAAAATATTTTTATAATATTAATTTTTTAATTTTTTTAATAATATAATTAAAATTAAAAATTTATTTAGAGCATGGTAAAATTAAATTAAAATGGACGAAGGAATTAGTTTACAAAATAGTCAAATGGACATGGAGAGGTGTAATTGATGTGACAGGGAGGACCCACTCTGTGTTTCCAGATTTGTAAATGTGGGCCCCTTTTAGCTTTTTTGTCTTGAATTGCTAGAATGATTTATGTGATGATATATATTGAGATGGATGTTTCTCCACTCGATATCTACCACTTGGGCAACCCAACCTTTGGTTGTTACTAATTAATTTATTGGTTTAGCTCTAATTCTTGCATGCTTTTATGGATGATGTAATGATAGGAGAGTTGTTATCGAGTCAAGTTCAAATATAAGAAAGTATAGTTTGGTGAAAAACTTAGTTAATAATTTGATTTTGAATTATAAAAATTAATCTGAAAATTTTAAAACGTTAAGTAATTTAACGCAAGACGCATGAGATCACGATACCGTCAATCACATTTAAAGAACTACAAAGATACCACAATTGACAAATATTACAAAATCAATATCAGTGAATAATATTCCAAAGATACAGAGTATTATAATCACTTCTTGAAATGAGTAGTATATATTTACATTCTTTGATGGAAATGCAATGTTTTGAAAGTAATTATTCCAATTTCCAGCAGATGAGTTCCTTTAGCAGCTCAATTGATGAACTAAAGATATTGAGTTATCTTACAGACCCTGATTTGCTAATGTAATATACATGGTAAACTATAAATCTAGGCATTTATAATCACAACAAAAATGCCACAGTTACAATCATTTCTAATTCATGTTCTCATATTAACCACACCCTGTGATGTTCCCCTCTTTTTCTCTCTACATGCTTCTCCCCACATTTTAGCCTCAGCAACTGCCTTTTGCCTTTCCAGTTCCCTGTCCTTGTCCATTTCCTTTCTCACACTCCCCTCACCGCCTACGCTTCTCCACCGCCTTGTCCTCTCTTCTTCTTTCGCCTCAGCCGATGAAGTAGGATCTCTATCAAGTTTGAGGGTTCTTAAACTAGCTGAGGACGGATCATCGTTCTGAGCAACTACTTTGCTCAAAGTCACGACAACTTCGTTAGCATTCGGCCTTCTATGACGATCCTCTAGGACACATGTAATTGCCAGTTCTATAACTCTATGCAGTTTGAACAATGAAAATCGACCTTTAGCTTTTTGATTCAGTTGCACATAGTTGCGTTCTCTTAGGTAAGGACTTACTAAATGTGCAAAAAAAAATAACAATATCAGTAATTAAGACAATAGGAAAACAAGCAACTATGTAACAACAGCAATAGAAAAGAAGAACAAATGTGATTCATGTAAACCAACAACTGCAATTCATGTTTACTAGTTTAGACCTTTTAACAGTCTTGATAGTTCTATGAAACATGCTGTATTGCTATGTATCAACAATGCAACAGATTAACGAACGATCCAAATTATACTAATCAAAATAATTGTTTGGAATCAATCATACTATTTCATGCTTACCCAATCAAGAATAAGCAGCCCACGACCAGGTCGAAGCTTTATCTGCAGCTCGCGCCCACTAATAATCTCGAACAGAACAATCCCAAAGCTAAAAATGTCAGATTTCAATGTCAACTTTCCAGTGCTAGCATATTCAGGGGCACAATATCCATAAGTTCCCATCACCCTAGTTGAAACATGTAATTTATTTTCTTCAGTCGGACCAAACTTTGCAAGCCCGAAATCTGACAGCTTCGGCTGAAAATTGTGATCCAATAATATGTTGGCTGATTTCATGTCTCTGTAGATCACAGGAGGGGTTTCATTGTGGAGATAGCTCAGTCCCTTTGCTGCCCCTATAGCGATCATTACTCTTGTGTTCCAGTCTAGAGGCTCCATGTCAGGTGTCCGTCTGGGCAGAATCACCCAAAAACTTATTTTTTTCTTACAAAGGAAAAACCAATCTACTTCTTGATATAAATTCTCGAAGCAACAACCTTCATAAACAACAAGGGGAAACATAAAACAGCTCGTTGATACCTAGGCAACTGAAATAACAAAACAAAAACACACGCCTGATATGAATCTAAATTCTCAAGTTACACCAACAGAAATATGTATAAAGAAATCAAAACTTTCTAACAGTATAAGCTTGAAATAATACCATAAAGATGATATTCCAAAGATCCAAAGGGAATTCATAAACAAGAATACGCTCGTCTCTCAGCACAATAACCAATCAAAAATGACAAGATTTGGATGGCGCAGGACTGACTACATCAAAACTTCCACCTCAAACTCCTTTCTCGCCTTGCAAACCTGATTCTTTCAACTTTTTCAGAGCAACAATCTACCAAAAGTGATCCAAAATCCAAAATCCAGATTAAAAATCAAGAATTTACTAAAAGTTATCACAAACTCCAAACTCAAGATCAGAAATCAAGAAATAAATTTTTTTTTGTTTTGAAATTATTACCAGCCCAGTACTCTCTAAAACTCCTTTGTAAACTAGCCCAAATCCGCCTTCTCCAATAAGTGCTTCCTCACTGAAATTGTTTGTCGCAGATGCAAGTTCACTATATGAAAAGACTCGTGCTTCAAGATGACCATCCACTGACTATTTAACTGTGTCTCATCTATAACATGATTCATCCCCCTGCTACTACTTGATTTTCTTGTTGCACCTTAGCTATACCACTTTCTCGAGTTACATGACATACATTTGGAAAAAAAGAATTCAGATGCCATGTGTCAATAATGGAGTAGGTTATAGCAGAACAAATTAATCAAGATCATGAACAAATATCCTAACCAATCTTCTTTCTTCCAACAAAACTCCAAAATCATGAATTTAAGAAACTATGCAAAACTGAAAATGGAACTGTATACTAATAGTGAAATTCAATCACAAATTCCATTATAAATCACTTCAATAAAACCCAATTATTTGCAATTCTACAAAACAAACATATCCAGAAGTAGAATCAAAGCATCAAGCATCAGGGTGGTTAAATAAAAAAGGGGTAACAAATTATTCTTTTTTGGAAAACCGACTAGCCTATCTGCATGCTTAGCTTCAGAAGAACAACGCAGAAGCCATTTTAGGAGCTCTTGATGATGATAACAAATAATGAATGGAAGGATGTACTAATTGAATACTTAGCTATAGAAGAACAAACCAGAAGCCATTTCAGGAGCTCTTTCGGATTCATTATCTTGGCCTTGATCTTCTACAACTTGATTTGCTAGTTGGGCTTCAGCTACATCACTTTTTTGAGCTACATGAACATACATTTTGAAACAGAATTCAATACCCTCTATTAAATACTAGTTTATAGTAATCCAAGTTCATCAAAATCATAAACAAAACGAAGTGATCATTCACTTTCTTACTTCCAAAAAAAGCCTAAAATCATGAATTCAAAAAACCATGCAACCATGCATGCAAACTAAAAAGTAATGCAATGAATTTGCTAATCACAAGTAACACTATATATAATCACTTGAGAAAACCATTAAATCTTCATTCTTTAAAACGTACAAATCCAGAAATATAATATAATCATAATTGTGATTGAATATAATGAGTACGTAGAATAAAGGACATACCAGAAGCCATTTCAGGAGCTCTTGAGAATTCAATATTTTGTCCTTCATCTTGTTCTTTCTTCGGTTTTTTTTCTTTATTCCTTCCAAAACATAGACAATACTGTGCCATGATAATCTGCAAAACCCCAATTCGATTTGTTGTTTTTTTTTTCTCAGTTTATGTTATTAATTATAGATTTTTTTTTTCTTCTTGTGATGTGCTCATCCACACTCTGCAGAGATAGATCATAGATATATTGGATGTTGTTTGGTGTATTTTTCACTATTTTGTGAGTATTTTCACTATAGAGGGTGTCTGGCTGCTTTATTTTTTGAACTGATTAATTTATGTCGACAACGCAATTTATAATTACAAGTATTTATAAAGCCACAAATTTGTTTTAATTGCTTACTTAACATAATTTATATAATTATGGGGCGCATCTAATTCTTCTATTCGAGTGGTATTTCAAAATATATAGTAATTTTTTTTAGCAATTTAACAAATTATTAACACTTATACTTCATGTTTTTTTATGTCAAATCTTACCAATTTTTTATTGCAAATCCATAGAATTTTAGAATTTGGACGAAATAAATATTGTGACTCTAGGTCGATCCAATATAATAAATATTGTATGAGTATTCAAGAAAATTATAATATTTTTAATCTGATTTATTATTGAAATATACAAATATGTATAGTGTCTAATAATAAAAATTCAATCTAATCTATATATATATTAAAAGACGAAATTGCCTTAAGTTGCTGTTTTGAACGGACTAAAATTCTTTAATGAAGCAAGATAATCAGACAGACAATCTTATTTTTTAATTGAACTAAAGACTACAAATACAATTCCTCAAGTAAATATATAAAGAATCTGCTATAGGATTCTACAAAGAACTACATTAACCGCAAACCCAACCTCGCCTAACGCTCTATATTTGGCAACGATAATTACACAATAAACATGACATCGACACGGGTTGTCTTAAAAGTCTCTTTTTTCCGCCTAAAATATCCTCTACTTAAATAATTCGATTTGACAATTAATGGGCGATATAATTGTATTTTTGATATATTCTAATTCTAACTAAATTAAAACACTATAAATATTTTCAAATCCAAAAATATAGGATTCAAAAGTTATTTGTAACTGCTTTTATCCCAAAAAAAAAAGTTATAGAATCCTTACTAAAGCATGTATATATCTTCGATTCCAACGATACAACATTATTGCTTTCTTCCCCACGAGAACACCAATTATTAAAAGCTACCATACAACATCCATAGTATTAAGAGTTGTATGTTGCAAAGAGAACTCCAATAGATTGACATATAAGCTACATGAGTAACTTTAGATGAATTGCTGCTAGCTTCTATGAAAGCGATTTCAACACAGATACGACTCCGCATCTTTTCAATGCGTAGTTCGATATATGTTTAAAGGAATTGGGTCTTCAATTCACTTGGTCTAAAGGTATACCATCATCCTTAAAATTATTTTGTTTTATTTTTCATTGATCAATTTTAACAAAGTTATAATATAAATTGACCCAAACATCTTTTAATGAATAATAAATTACCATATTAATTGGGTAAGAAGGTTACATATTGAATTATCATAAAACTTGGCAAAGAAATTATTATTTATTAGTTATTTTAATACATTTAAATTATATAATTGAATTTTTTATTTTTTTTCATAACTATTATCTTCATAATCTTTTATTATATAATTAAAAAAGCTCAGAACTTACTAATAAAATAACGTGGCCTTTTAAATAATTCACTAATCCATATTTAACTTTGCGAGAGTTCATTAATGATTTGATGTGCAATAAGACACCATAAATATTTCATATATTATTGGCTTAATTATTCATAACAGCTTTTTAATTTAGATAAAGAAATATAAATATTGACTTTCTTAAGATTCTTACAGCTTGAGGAGAAATTTTAAATTAGAAACCATCATGAATACATGACATCTTAATCTCAGAATCGCACTTGCAACTGACCCCTATAAAGTTTTTTATGAGCATCGCACTCTCAGAAACTTAGAAAGCATTTATAATACTCCCTTATATAAACTTTATAACCAACCACCATACCCTATTATCGTTAACTAACCATTAAATATTACTAACAGAATAAGGAAATATATAATTTTACATCAAAATATTCTAAATTTTTTAATTGTCTCAACTCATATATATTAACGTGAGATATACTAGCATTTAGGTATTGGGCAATAAAAAATTGTAAAATTCTTAATTGCTACACAGTGTCTTGATTTTTGGATAAATTAAAATTAGAACATATTATCTATATAACTTTTATAAACTTAAATCATATATATATCAATTAATTAATACATTTGCAAATTTTTTTGTATATGAAAAATATTTAGTCAATTAATTTTAGTGTGTATAAAACATAAATATCAATAATATATGTTCAACTCAATTATTTTGATATACTTGTACAATATTCGATGAAAAAAATATATATCTAATTAAACATTTTAGTGCATTTTACTATTAAAGAATTTAATTAAAATTAAAATGATTTAGTATATTTGTATAATTTTGATCATTGTTTAACATAAACAATCTTCTTTTGGAGCATCAAGGAGTATTTAGCATGACTAATATAGAGATGACATGAGTACTAATCACAAAAAATTATATTTAAAAAAAAGTTTACGTGAGACATGTCATATATTTATTACAAATTAACGAAGCCCGATTATAAATACACGCCAATAGATTTATTTAAAAACCAAGACTTCAGACAATTAAGAAACTTTATCTAAATTATGATGATTGATTTATAAGTTTATAAAGATTAGGGGTTAAGACATTGTTCATAAAAAACTTTATGTGGGGGTACGGGGTGCAAATTACCCGACAAAACGAAGTGTAATCGCGAACACATATCTAACATTCGACAGAAAGAAAAGTTATAAGAAAAGACATACCGCTTAGAGCAATAGTGGAATAAATTTATAACAAATTAAAGCTACCAGATGTATATACATATTGCAAAAGCTTTAAAAATCACTCACATAGTCACTCACTAGACCAAAGGTCCGAAATTGCGGAATCAAATATATAATAAGTACCATCAGATAATCTTATACAGATGTATTGGGTAATGGAGTTTTCTAAAAATTGACTATCGAGAAATAAAATCGAATAACCCTACGGGAAGAGAGTATTTAGTACTCATAAGTTTGAATTTTGTTGGCTGAGTTTTAAATAATTTGATTATTAAAATGAAAATCGCAAGATCTTTTACGGATTTAGTATGTTGTCTTCATAACTTTTGAATTTTGATAATTGATTTTTGAAAAATTGACTATTGAGAAATAAACTCCAATAACCTTTTAGGGGATGAAGTAGAGTATTTAGTACTCATAATTTTTAAAATTTTGTTGGTTGAGTTTGTTTTAATTATTAAAAATAAATTGCACGATCTTTTAGAGATGGATTTAATATGTAGAATCATAAGTTTTAAAATTTGATGGTTGAGAAAAATGTTATTGGGTTTTTAGTTACAATTTTTCAAATAGTTATATCGCATTGAACATATAAAAATATCTTAGATGATCATAATTATCTTAGTATTTTTATATGAAGCTGAATATTTTGTAGCTTGAAAGAATCATGATTGAATTCATTAACATACCTCTTTGACAATTCAATTAACCGTATTACAACAAACAATTATACATCATACAATAATGTTAGAGTTGAATATTTAAAAAGTCAACTATTGAACTATATTTCGAGAGGAGATGAATTATAGTATGTCATATTCACAAGTTTGAGTTTTGGTTGTGTTGAGTTTAAATAATTTTGACTATTGAAAAATATAATCAAATAACGCTTTTAGAGATGAAAGTAGAGTATTTAGTACTTATAATTTTGAATTTTATTGGTTGAGTTTTAATTAATTTTATTATTAAAAATGAAATTTGCATGATCTTTTTAGAAATGGATTTAATATGTAGTATTCGTAAGTTTTGAATTTGATGGTTGAGAAATTTTATTGGGTATTTAGTTAGAATTTTTAAATAATTATATGGGTAATTTATATTTCATTGAACATATAAAAATGTCTTAAGATGATCATGGCATGTACTTTAATTTTTATGTCTTATATAATTTTGCTTATTAGGATAGATTTTGTTATTAATATATACTAAATAAAAATATGAGTATTTACTTGACTTGGGTGTGTATTTATTTTAGTTTGTTTATTAAAACTTCATAATCTTTTAAATAATTAGTAGATATATTTTCTTAATAATCTAATTATATTTTATATATTCCATCACCCACATATACTTTTTGAAACTTCTATTAAGTTCTGTTCTTTTTTATTATTATTATTATTATTACTATCTATCGAGATAAGCGAGAAATAGTATTTGTATAGAGATTACGACATCGTATAATTTTTCTTAGTATATTATTTTATTATGTAACTTCATGATTTTGGTTTTTTGTTAACTGAAGTTTGTATTTGAAATATAACACTCAATGCTCGATTAGCAATGTATGAACTAACCTACTAGGTAAATATTACTATAATTTTTTACATTATTGAAATTTCATTTCAATACTTATCATTGTTTATATATTTGTATCCATGTATTCAATATTGTAACAGGCGTAACAATGTACAATAAAGAAAACTCTATAAATTAATAGCGTTGGGATCGAGGCGAAATTTATTAATTTAGATAGTTATTAATTTAGCGATAAATTAATAATTTAAAGAATTTTAATAACATGAAGACATGTACATTTAATGACTTCTTGAATTTATTGAGAGATTGATCCTTGATATGTAGAATCATCCGAGAGAAGATATCAAATATAGTAAGAAATATTATGGGTAATCTGATAGGGGTGTTAGATAAAATTGGATTAGTGCTTGTTAAGTACATTCAAGTATTGAGAATGGTGTAGGAAACTTCGTTAGCATTAATGATTTTAGTTTGATTTTGTTAGAATAAGAAAGTGGACCCTTGCGTGATGATTGAGATTTGTTAACTTTTTTTAATCGTATCTAATTATTTAAATATCAATTGACTGCAAATAACATAATTTTTTTTATGAAAAAGAATAATCAAAATTAATCATTTTTTACTTTATAAATAGAAAGCATTGGTTCATTTTTTCTACTTTATAAATAGAGTTTCTTATATTTTTTTTATTATGTGCTTTAAGAGTTTGATTATAGTGTCGATCAATTATATTGTACAGTGTGATTATTTGTATTTCATTAGTAGTACTGCGTCTTTGTTTATTGTAGCATTTGTTGTTGTTTGTAACTTTTCTTTGTTTTAATCATTATTATCTATACTTCTTGTTTTTATTTATTTAAAAGAAAAAATTAATTAGGAATATGAGATTAAAAAATATTTGTATAAATTTTATTTTTAAAAAATGTCAAAAATAATTTATTTAAAGAAGTGTTAATTATTATTATTTAATTATAAGCGATAATTTTATCTTATTTAATTATAAAAATAAAGAATATAAGTAAGCAAAGAATATAATATAAAGAGAAGTGGTGGGGTAGGGTGTTGAATTTTATTAAACAAAACCATTGTGGGTATAAAAGTTGAATGGATTTGTTGAATTGTGTAATGTAAGAGAGAGAAGATGATGTAGAGTATTGAAAATTGAAAAGAGAGTGTTGAATAACTAAGCCAAGTATGAATAGCTGAATCATGGAAATAGTATTGATTATTTTCATATTAGTTATAGTAATTACTTGAATGGACAAGTTTAGTATTGGCCAACATAAAAAAAAAAAAAAAGTATTTTCATTAATTTTATAATTTAAAAGAAAGCAAACAACTATAGATACATATTTTCATTAAGTTATAATAATAATTTTTGATTTAAAAATTTATTAATTAATGATTTTCTTGGGACCTATATTATAGAGAGATTTTCAAAAAAAAATATTATCTTATTATTTTATCGATTTAAAAAAAAATTAACTGGCTCAAGTCGGGACCGGACAAATTTATTATTTTAGAGAGTTTATTAATTTGTCAAGTATTGATTTATGGGATTTTTACGTATATTGGAATTAGGGATGACAGAGCTTAAAATTTTATACGCTTAAAAAATAATTAAAATATCATGATATCTAGAGCCAAAAGCAAAACTAACAATAATGGTTATTTTTTATAATTATAACAACGAAATTACGTGTGACAAAACTACCACGCATGCAGCCTTGCGTCCACTTACTACTAGTATATATATAAGTGCAAGGTTGTTTTAAGAGTTTGTTATTTTTAAGTGATTGAAAGGACTAAAATACCGCCCAATGAAGGATATCGTTGTATTTTGATCAATTTTTTAATTGAGCCCAAAAGACTAAAGAACAAGCTGCTATAATATAAAGATTCTACATTACCAAATATAATTGTTTTTATTATAGGACTCTAATATAACTCTTAGGGAAAAAAATTATGTCCTGCTATACTTGCCCCAGATAAACAACTAACAACACCTATTGTGATACCGAGCTTCGGCAACAATGTTACTCCTATTAATTAATGCTATGAGACTTCCGAGTACACTACTGCTATTTGGCTATTTTGCTTCTTGAGTTATGGTAACAATATTAGTCTCATGAAACTTCTGACTAAACGATTCCAATTATGCTTCATAGTTACAAAATTAATGTTAATTTGTTACAAAATTAATGATACTCCGTATTTGATGTAGGTATCAATGATAAATTTGAACTTACCTAATAAATAAAAATGAAAAATGTAGAATTCTACAATAGCTGACTTTTATTAACTAGGATAAGATAGACTTTTAAATTACAAAATAAACCTTTAGGCTAAGTTGGTGACTATTGAAAAGGGAAAATTAAAATACTAATATTTGTAATGTTATTTACAAGTGGCATTGTAATTTTGATTTAGTACTATAAAATTTATTAATATAATCATTAAAATTCAATCTAGAATATCTTTTTGGGATGGATGGAGCAATTTAAATTATGTTCAAATGACTTAATAATTTTAATGAGTTGCTTATTGAATTTTGATCTCAAATAAATTATAAAATTTTGTATCTTATTTTGATTAGTGTTCTCCAATCAACTTTAGTTTTAAGCTTTTGTGATAATTTTGATTGGTCAAAGTTGTATATGTCAATAAATAATACAAAAATTTGTTGGTATAGAATATATTGTAAAGAGGAAATTGAACAATTTCTTAGGTATGAAGGCATCAAGTGTGTAGTATTTATATGTTCTAAATTTTGATGGTCAAGTTTTAAATAATATTGATTATTGAAAAAGAAAATAAAACAATCTTTTAAAGACGGAGATGGAGGTAAGATATGATATTCATAAATTTTAAATTTTGGTGATTGCGTTTTAAATAATTATGAATACTAAAAATCAATGTAGACAATCTTTTTAGTTCAGATGGAGGTATTTAACTTACGCATCGATGACCTAATAATTTGACGAGTTGATTTTTTAAAATTTTGAGCTCTTGTTTTTTTTTTGGGACAAATATATCCAGATATAATATTTTACTTTGAACATGATAATTTTGATTCAAATAAAAATTATATATGCCAATTAAGACCGCATAATATGTTCATTTTAACTATTGAAAAGAGGAAATTGATCAATTTCGTAGGTATGAAGGTAACAAGTATGTAGTATTTCTAAGTTGTTCATTTTGTTGGTTGAATTTTATATCATTTTGATTACTGAAAAATAAAATTGAACAATCTTTTAGAGATGGAGGTTATATATAGGATTATATGATTCATAAGTTTGAATTTTAAGTAATTTTGACCATCAAAAGATAAAATTGAATAATTTTTTAGAGATAGAGGTAGTATGTAGTAATCATAAATTTTTAGTTTTGTTGGTTGAGTTTTATGTAATTTTGACTATTGGGACGGATGGAGTTATTGAAATTATGTACGAATGTCTTAATAATTTTGAGTTGACTTTTTAAAGTTCGAACTCAAATATTTTATTCTCCTTTGTGTGGGGTAATTAAATTAATTCGAAATTAGATTACTATTATTTGTAATTCAATCTTAAAACCCGAAAAATAAAAAAAATAGTATAATCCTTATTCTACCCCCCTCCTCACAAGGATAGAGCAGCGCATGGCAGC
>JADFUC010000360.1:0-47735 GCA_019722365.1 Lithospermum erythrorhizon
ATCAAATTGTGCTTCCTTCAGTTACGTATTGCTAAGGGGCACAAAATACAAAACTCATTGGCAGGGAGAAAATTGCTTTCGATGTATAGGTTTATCAAATCGAAGAGGATCGTATCCAAACTATGAGTTCACGAGTGTTTCTTTGACGATTCTTCCGAGATGTCTGTCTTGTTTGGCCAGATTGGTCTTATTAGGAACTTGGTATGAGCTCGGCTTGATTTGGTTGAATAGGAGCTGTTATTACGAGTGCGGATATGTCTAATGCGAGTCTTGATGGTACGACAGCGATGCAGACGTGGATGTGGTCGGGGCGAGGGCATGGCAGGTGTATTCCGTGTTGGTTGTATGAAACGTCTTTGGTAACGACTTGATCTCGTTACATTCAGGACTTGCTTTGGAAAATATAGAGTTTTCAAATAGCCCCTAAAATTCCCCTAGAAAATTGTCATGTGATGCCCGTTTGACCCGATTGATGGAGACTTAGAAAATTACGTGAAAGTACCAAGCTGAAATCAATTTTTTGAACCATAAATCATTTGGGGCTTTTTGAAGCATAAGTGATCGGCCCAGGAATATAGCAAACATAAGTGATCGTCCTGGCTTTTTGCCCTTATTAGAATATAGTTTAGAAGATAATGTAAGACTATTTGTTATTTTATTTACATTTCTTAGATATGTTATTAATTATGGTTTAAGTAGGTTTTTTTAATTGAATGGATTTTGGGTATAGAATTGATTTTTTTTTATTTAATGAGGAATAAATTTTGAATATATATATGTTTAATGAAAATTGTATTGGTAGTTAATATCTACAATGAAATATAAATTAAAATATAACAAATTATAGAATTACACTAATTTGTGTGGAATTTTCAAAAATATATTTATTAATGATATATTTAATTGCTACGCTTTATGAAAGTAGTAAAAATGTGCTAGCAGTAGTAAAGAATTGTGTTACTGTGCTGGTTAATATGTTACAAAGAACTATATCAGTAGCAAATTCAATTTATATCTAAAAACTAGTAAATATTTGTCCTTATAGTAGCTTGAAATACTATTTTCTATTGCATTTCATAGTATTAGCAAAACTTTTGCTACACGAACTTGTTGTAACCTTTGGAAAACAATAGTAAATAGTAGCATGACATGATAACCAAAAAAAACTTTTGTTCCATTTGATAAATCATAAACTACTATTTTACTTGAGTTGCAAAATCTACTTTTCAGTAGTGATTGAATTAGTTACCGGCATGAATAGTGTGGCAAATCATGGCTAAGCGGTATCAGTCATGTCACTAGAATTACATGGAGGAGGTGAATCGCGAGGATGTGCCTCGGTGGTGAGGGACGAGGCTTCACTAGCTAACTGACCTTGAGATTATTTAAGTGACTTGAACCCGCAATAAAACAGAAATCTTTGAGATGTGACGTTTGTAGCTTTTGCCGTTCGCGTTATGGCAAAACTTATCTTTTTCATAGTATCATGCTTTTATTAATACGCGTTTTGTTTTGCGGAAAATTTCTGACAAATAGTTAAAAGCGAAATGATAAAGAAACTAAACAACAACAATAGACACTTGGGCACAAGCGATAAAAAAAAAAATGGGCAGAGAATTTAACATAGTTTCGTAGGATTAGCGTATGTCCTGAAACCACAGAGAAAGAAGAAACATATTATTACTAAATAGTTGAGGAATTCTGATTGTGAATACAACTTTCAAAATACTTGAAGTCGCTTCATTATATAGCAAAGCTCATGTATTGGTCTTGAAAGAACTCTGTACTTAAGACTCTATTTATAAAGTAAGTATGAGCCTACTCTTTTCGATATAGTGCAGCGTTATTCTAAGAATTAAGCATATTTCAACAAGTTTCGTATACAACACGTCTAAACAATGAAATCAACACAAAAACTATAATGTTACTATACTAGTTTCATGGGAACCTAATAAACATCACCAGATTAAATTATCTGTGAGAATGTATTGTGATTCGATTTTCTCATTTAGATAAATAATGGTGATGATGATAATGGAGAGTACAATTTTCTTACTCTTTTTCATTATAAATTTTCTTTTTCTTGACAGAAAACTGGAAAGATACAATCCACCTCTAGACGAAGAACTTTCACTTTTGTTATGAAACAAACTAAGAAAAGTTAATTTTTGAAACAATTGAAAAATCTCCATGAAAATTAAAAAATTGAACAACACTCAGCAATTAGAAACATAGCCTAAAGCCCTGAACAGATCTCCATTCCCAGCCAAATAAAAAATCTTATTTGTTTGTGCACGATTCAGCGTGTGTATGAATTTGTTTTATCGCTTCATAGTATATGATTTTCAGATTGAATTTTTTGCATAAACTTATCTTGACAAAAATTCTTTGTGAATTACAAAAATACATTTGCATCATAAAAACCATTGAATAAGAAATAAAACAAACTCACAATAGTTTAATATTTTTTTAGATTTTAATCTCACATAACGTAGAATATAAGCGAAAATCTCTTAATTGTTAGTGATGATCATAAAGATGTTACTTGATATTTTGGGTTATTATAGAAATTAAACTATTAAAGCGAATTAGATAATTGTATCTTAACTACTCACATAAGTAAGAGACGTTGAGAATATGGGGCTTCAAAGTGACTTCTAATTGCATATAGGGTAGATATTTATAAAGTGGAAAATGAAATAAGCTAGTTGTTTGTCTTGGCGATCAGAGCCTATCTTAATTCATTCATCCTTTCGTTGTATATGATTTTACTACGGTAATTTTGACATGAATTTATATATGTTGACAAAATATTCTTTGTGAATCCACAAAAATACACGTAAATCATAAAATATTTGTATAGGGAAAGCAAACTCACATAAAGTAGTTTCATGTTTTGAGATTTTTTTTTATAAAACATGAAAATTAGCGAAGATCGATTAATTGCTATTTATGATTATAAAGATGCTACTTGATGATATTGGTGGATAGTTATTATAGAAACTAGTTGTTTGTTGTAATAATCCGTTCATTATTAATATTATTGAAATAGTATACTAGTTACTTTCGGTGGGTATTTCGAGGAAAAATCAAAAATTCGAGAGTCGAATAGTAAATATAGCGAATGGAATTAGAGTTGATAGTATATTTCGGTTTGATAATTTTAAAAGTTTTAATCGAGTGGAATGACATTATTTGGCCGATAAAATAATTTGAATATATAAATCGATGTTAATGTTTGAGTTGATTATTAGAAATAGAGTTAAAAGCGGAAGCTATGTCGATTGAATTAAGCTTGTCGGGGTTCAAAGCGAATTAAACGAGGCCAACCATTTAAAGCCCAAAGGGCCAACTTGGCCCCAAACAAGAATAAGAAGAGGGGCCAAATTGCCATATACGCAGGGAGATTACTCACCCCCTTTGATTTTAACTATTCGATTTCTCTTCAATGCCCAAGAAACTTTGGACTCAATTTTTTAAAGAGAGAGTTTCTCCTCGTCATTCCCGTCGTTTCAAGGTAAAAAGGTCGCGATCTTTTTGGTATTTCGTGATGAGGGAATCTCCCAGAGTTTGACTTTATTCGACTTTTGTATTTTTGAATTTTATTCTTTCCGATTGATTTTTGGGTTACAAATTAGTTATTCTTGAGTTGATATATAGAGTGTTAAATGTGAAATTTCGGATGTTTTAGGGCCGTTGACTTTTTGAAGCTTTTGGGTTGACTTGGATTTTTTGGATATATTATTAGATGAATTATTATGCAAGAACTAGAATTATAATATAGGGAATTGATAATGATCGATATTTGGAGTAGAAAGTGTTGTTATAGTTGAATTGACTTCGGGTGATCGTGGGTTGACTTTTCGCTAAAAATGTGGTGGTTGATGTAAATAAGTTAATTGGGCCGGATTTGCCAATAACCCGTTACGAAAAAAAAATTTAAATTTTCGGTCAGTGACGGTGGGACAGGGATATTTTTAAATAATCCGATGATAATATTATTTAAATGAATTTTTTTTAGCGAATTACGTTTATAATTTAGTAGTTTTTTACCCGTGGAATATTTTATCTTTGGAATCGGGTTCGTGAGAGATTTAAGTACGATAAGCGGAGAATAGCTTGAGCAGGCAGGACTGAGAGTTTTTAAATATCTAGTCATTGCTTATCTTCAAAATCATTATCAAAACACTTCGTAAATCATCTTTTTAAATGGTTTGGCGAAATATTCGCCTCCCCCATAAAAATTTTATTTTCCATTTCCTCTTCGATTGTCATTTCGAGCACAAGATGATTTGTGAATGTTCTCATGATTTCTACTTGAGGTTAAGGTAAAAGAATTTCAAGAATACTTTGAGATATTTCTTGGGTTTTGACATAGTTGACTTTTGATTGACTTTTCCATAATTTATAAGCTGATAAATCTTAATTTTGGTTATGGGTTACGTGACGTATATAAGTGATGAATTCGTGATTTAGAATCGTTTGAAGACGTTATGGTCGAGTACTTTTACAGGTTTTGATTTGACTTTTTGTAATGGATATTTTATAAGACTTTAAATGTGTAGGAGGTTATAGTGGAACCTTATTATAGTTGTTTTGATGTTAAATTGGTGATTTAAAATGGATTTAAGGGAGTTATGTCGAAAAAGTGAAAATTCAGGGATTGAGTTATAATTGATATTTGAATTATAGATTATTAATTATGGACTTGATGATTAGTTAAGAATGACTTATAAGACGATTTGTAATAGAGAAAGTGATAAGATAGATTTACTTGAGGGGAATGGTGGGTTGTGTCAGATGGGATTATAATTCGATAGTTTATCCGTCATGTTAATTTGTTTAGAGATGATAGTTCCCCCTAAAGAGTTGTAGTTTAAGTATCTTGACAGGTATAGTAGTAGGTCTTGATTATACTTTTACGGGTGTTGTTTAGGCGTTGATCGTGGAAAAGGGCAATTACCTTGATTGTCTTTTCGCGAAGGTTTCGCCGGTAGCTAGTAGAGGTAGTGCTTATACCGCGGGTGTTGCACTACGTACTTCTTTAAATTATTGTGTGAAGACATGTTGTTGTGATATGATTATGTGAGTGATATACATGTGATTGTCTTGAGAACTTGATATACATGTTATTGTGTTGTGATTCACGTGAGAGAATGACATACATGTAATTGTTATATGATTATGTGATTATATTACTGTGGCGTTGAAGATTGCTTGAGGTAAGTAATAGCTTGAACTCAGGCACCTATTTTTGATTTAAATGGCGTTATTAGAAGCTTATGATTCTGTGGCCTTGTCGGCGGTGTGTTTGACTTCACGATTGTGAGATGTTTAATTTGTGCTTGGATATTGTTTGGGGATGAAGAGTAGGTTGGTTATTGAGAGGGTGATGGTTAGGATTATCATGAGCAGGAGTGACTTGAGTATCGGGATTCGACATGTTGGGATGATGATTAGAGGGGTTAGGTGACTTCTCGCTTCCTTCGCGAGGGAATATGCGGCTTGATATGTGCCTTATACTTAGTGTATAAGTGCGGTGTGCACTTATACTTAGTGTATAAGTGCGGTGTGCACTTATGCCGGATAAGTGCGGTGTGCCTTATCTTTAGTGAATAGTGCGGTGTGCACTTATGCGAGGTGTATAAGTGCGAGGTGTGCCTCATGAGTATAAGTCTGGTGTGCACTACTCTTGTGTATATAAGTGCGGTGTGCCTTACTCTTGCGCGTATAAGTGCGGTGTGCACTTATACTTAGTGTATGAGTGGGGTTTGGCCTTATCGCTGCGGTATAAGTGCTTGGGAGTGATTATGCGATTAGTCCGTTCTACTTGAGGTAGGCCAGTTGAGCATATGCGTTAGAAGGTTGATATCTTGTGGGGTTATATGAGAGATAGGAGGTTTGATGGCCCAGAGTTTAGTCGTTGTTGAAAGATCTCTTGATGTCTTTCTATAATTGTGTGTTTCTTGAAACCTCATGATATCTACATTGTATTATGTATGAGACTTTCTTTTGGGATTACGGTGTATGACTTTTTTTATGTAGTCTGGATATATGTATTTAATTCATATTTGGTATTATATTATTGATTGACTCAGATTCGTATGGTAAGTTGTTTTGTGTTAAGTTTAAGCCTCACGGCTTCGCCGCTTTTCGCGTTGGGCGGCGTTTCGTTTTGTCCCGGAGTTGACAAGCGGTTGAGCCAGAGGCATTTGAAGATTTGTTCAGTGGGTAGGTGGCTGTCCGAGATTGTGAGAGGAGATCACTCACAGTCCCGATTTTGATGTGTTGTCAATTTGTTTGATTAATTCTATTTTCCTTGCAAAACTTTGGCCTTATCGGTACATGGTCATTTGTATTCGGGGATCTGATGCGTATCATCATTGTAGCACCCGGCATTATTTTGGGATATATTTGTGTATATATATATATATGGGTTAGTCGTTTAGATATCGGTGATTGATTATAAATTTTAAAAAGCATTTTTGATTTGGGAAACTTAATTGTGATCACGTTTTTTGGATGAAGCAATTGCGTTTTTAAAGCTGAGTCGTCCGTCGGTTTGGTGACTACAGTGTTCAGATTTTAATGACTCTACCGCCTCGGGCGGCCACGACTGGGCGGGTAAGATCGCGTTAGTGTGATGGTTTTTTGGGATACGATTACTTGAATTATAAGTGTTGGAAGCAAATAGGTTGGAATTAATCTTAGTGGATTTCGAGAGGTAAGCGGACTTTGGGATTCTGGTCGTCGTAATGGTTAAATTAATTGGGAAAAAGTTGAAATTGGATTGATTGAAATTATTTGGAAATGTTGGAAATTTGAATAGGATATAAGTGATTGCTCCGAGATTTGCTTGGGTAGTGAGGGTTGTCATCGAAATCGTTATTGAAACATGGTTAGTAATCTTTAAATGCGTTGTAAATTTATAAGCGAAATGGGTTAAAAGCGATCTAGTATTTAAATTAGGATAAAGGGATTGAAATAGTTCTGAGTTGTGATTATATTTTCGAAATGTTTACATTGAGACTTCGGGGCGTGGGAACATGACGTGAGGATCGATTGTTGCTTGGTAGTGAAGTGTAGCCAAAGGTGGGAATTTATCATAAGTTTGTAGCTTATCTATGTTTGAGTGAAGTATATGAGTAAATTGATTGTGGCGTGTTGTAGTTCCTAAACTTGCTACGTAGTTATAGTTGTGGAAGTGTTAATGTTGACTTGAGCCGGTGGTTGTGTTAAATGCATTATGGTGCATTTATTTTACATTTGTGGTATTCGTGGTTGAATATGTATATGTATGGGTGTATTGAGTTTGAGTATGGTTAATGTTATGGGCCGTATGCGTGAGTAGATTTTTCTTGGTCTGAGTTTTTATATGATTTTGTTGTATTGTGTGTGTGTTATGGATGCTACATTGAGACTATTGTTTGATGGTTGTATGCTTGATATTTGTATGTGTGATTTGTGAATTGTTTTTGATTTGAGGATCTTTGAGATGATGTGGGAGGTGTTCGAAGGGTGAGCACACCCGGGAAAGGATATGGCGATGTTGGGTGTTCGAAGGGAGGTGAGCTGCCGGGGAAAAGGATATGTTGTTGTTGGGTGTTGAAGGGTGAGCCTTCCGGGGAAAAGGATGAGCGGTATATATGATGTTATTGTGGTTTCATTTTTCTAAGTTATTTTATTGTGAAATTACGTGAGTATGAGGCATTAGTTGTGTGAAATTCTTTGATTCTGCTTGTTTGGTTATGTGATATGGAATATGGCCAGGTGAGTTAATGTAAGTTAAATTTTCTATAACGTGTGCTTTTGTTGGCGATGGTTAATCTGTTATGATACCTGGGGTAGTTAGCGTATTACTGTATTATATCTGTATAATTGTACTTATCCATCTTATTGTTACGTACTTATGTATATACTCATCCCTTACTGTATACCTCATTCGGATATGGGTAAGTTACCATCCGGGTGATCCGTTTCCACTAAGCTATCGGCTTTACCGCTTTCCCTTGCCAGTTAGCCAGTGCCACTTTGAAAGCGGTTGTGCTCGTGGTATCCGGTATTTTATTTAGGTGAAGATGGGTGGCTAGGATCTCGGCGTCGTCATTTGTTCTCATTTATTTTTCTTATGTACTCAATTTCGTATTTTGATTAACATGTTGAGAAATGTATTAACTGTTTCATGGAGTATTTTGGTTTTGGAACTTTTATGAAGTTGTATTTTGGGTTTGGTTAGATGATGTCACGATGGTTAAACTCCATTGTTGTAAAATGTTTTTTCGATTTTCGAACTATTTTACTTTTATCAAACTGTCGAGGTGCGGGTTTTTCCAAGCAGTGATTTTAGTGTCAACCGTCGTTTGGTGGCCTTTCAGATATCTGAGTTGATAGCGACTCCGACCTCGGGCGTCTGCGACTCGAGGCCGAATTAGGCATTTGTGCATAGTACAACTGTGTGAGAATGGATTAGGTATTTATATAATTATACGATTTTGATTACTTTTTACATAGACTTATTATATGAAAATATTATTTGTGGATTTGAGAAACACATGTGTGCAAAAAGTTATAAATATTCTCCGCTTGGACGGTGAATTAATTAGACACTAATTTTTTTTTCCTTGCTTTTTAGTTTCTACGATGAGTGGTGACAACGTATAAAGAACGAACAAACTCACGTTAGTTATTACTTTGGGAATTTTCTACTACTTGATGATATTGGTGGGTAGTTATTATAGAAACTAAATAATTACTAACTTCTCCTATAATAAAGAAAATTTGAGAACATGAGGTTTTACTCTTTAACCTTAATTACCCACTTCCCGAGATTATATATGGGGTAGATATCTATAAATTTAAGTATATTGTAATTGTAACTTATAAAACAATAATTAAGGCTTGTAGGACTTAATAATAGCTTATAATTATCCACTTTTTCAATTATATATAATATAAATTTTTCGAAACTCTTCTCAACATTTTGCGGCTTAAATTTTTCATAACATCCAAAATACCGGTGGTGATGTGGGACAACAATAATAATGCCGAAGCTAATGTCGTTGTTGATACGAGCTTTTCTTGCAACTTGAATAAGCGAAGAGGCTCCGGTGGGTGAGGATTGAAGAGAACCGAGGGTGGGCATTTGAGGTAGGCGTCTTGGAGTTGATATTATTAAGGATTTTTTGGGGTTGTGGTACAAAATATTGGGCTTCTGAAGTGGATAAGGCCTCACATGAGGCATTGACCTTTCAGGCGATGAGACATGATTCTCTTGTAGTTGCTATAAAATATCACCGCTCATGCCCCACATTCATTCTTGATCGTCATTAGCTATAAATATCTCACTCGTAATACATTCATTCTTGAGGATAATTTACCGTGATTCTCTTTTACTTACTATAAATATCTCGCTCAGATACGTTCGTTGTTTTAATTGTAATTTACTACTACATGTCATTCACTACAAGGCAAATACTAACTTGATCGTCGGAGTGTCTTTGATGCATAACACGTGGTCACGCTTTCAGGTACTACGTCGGATCGATACTCGAGACCAGCCAGGACCTTGAGATTCTAGCCGCTGTAGCCTGCCGGCGGTTCCTAGGGAATGGTTTTCATAAGCTTTTCCCGAGAACTCTTTCCACAGGCCCGACCCAAGATCATAGAAAGTCCGATTTGTAGTTGAAAGTCACAGCCCAATAGAAGTCCGATTGTAATTAGTAATCCAAATAATCCTAGCGGATTCGCGATTATCAGAGTGGCGCCGGCTGAAAGGATTGACGAACGAATATGAATAATACAAATGTCTACATTTCACGATTCACGACAAAACTAACCCACCCTAATGAACAACCACAACCTCTTTTATCTAGTGGATATCGAGGCGGGAAATCAGCAGTCAGTAAAGAAGGCTTAAATAGAGAAGCGGGGAAAGAATTGTCTGATCGTCAGCCCCATCTGGCCAGGGCGTAGTGCGTGTTCGGGAGAGTAGTGAAGCCCACCGGAGAACTCACGATCGGTATGGGTGCCCTTGATGCCTTCATAGGTACACCAGCGCAGTCGATCCCACATTTACTCAAAAATTACAACAACAATTGGCGGATATCAGAAAATGATGAAAATATTCATGCGACCGTCATTAACAAAAAGGAGTATAAAATAAAGATGCCGTTCACAATAAATTTGAATGGGGTACATTGCTAAAGGTTTCATTTTACCTCGGTCGCCCCAATTTAATGGAGCAATTTACCCTCGCCATCTGCAAGGGTTCGGCCAAAATGACAATCCGCGTCAATGATCCGGACATTTATGCGAAGAACTTTAACGGCTTAGCGGATCGCGCGTTAGTTGATGCGTAGCTTCCCATAATCCATAGATTCATACGATAGATGACATGGATAAATTAATTTGCAAATTTTGGATCAACCATACAAAAACACGGGATGAGAGGGCTTTTGATGGATATGATAGGGTCCCCAAACCAAACCATTAAGAGTTACGAAAGTCTTTATAATGACATTTTGCTAGCTTATATCGGAAGCTAATAACAAGGGGTAGTATATATGGCATTTTTATCGGATTAATATATGGAAAGTTGAAGAAGGCACTTGGTTCTAGAAACTCCTATCTAAAGATGAGTTCGCGGCGAGAGCTAGGCGGTATATGAAATTGGAAGAGTTAAATAATAAACAAGGTAAAACAAAAGGATGCTTGGCGAAACACTCATAAGAGTGAGATCAAAATCGCCCGAGGAAAGTGCCGGTATAGGAGAGAATTCGGAGGGACGGGGGTAGAGTGCAGGGCGAGTATGAACCTGCCGCCTGAGATAATGCGAGCCTCGCAAGAATAGATTAACCACCTTAAGGTGTACATGGCGGAGATACATTCCCAAATTGAGGGAAAGAATTTGATGATATCAACTAGTATGGATGAGGAGTACAACCGAGGGCAAAGGATAAGACTATTTATTCGCGAATATCGTGTGAACATGGGCATGACACGAATGAGTGTAGGATTCTCAATGCGAGGGGTGAGAAGCTAATCAAGCGAGGATATTTAAGAGTTCATGGAAAGGGAAGCTTCAGCGGGGCCAGTGTCAAAACCGCGAAAGGATCCCAATCCGCTGAGAATTAAGCGAGGCGCGAAGGTGCACAGATTCCGCAGGCGGGTGTTACCATTTAAAGGCGGTATTGCAGAGAGGCGATTCACGAGCTTCGAGAAAGAATTATGCTCGAGAAAGAGGTATGTTGATCATTTGGCTTGAGAGTGAAGCTTGATCGGCTACTCGGATAAGGTGTTGATAGGGTGAACTGCATGATGACCGTGGTTATAAGAACCTCCCCATGTCGCCAGATTTCAACAGCGAATGTTAGTGGATCACGGGAAGTTGTGGATATATAATTGAGCACCTTTGAAAATTATAGCTCCTAGGAGACTATTACAACATTTCATTACACCGTGCTTGAGTTAATGCATTTACATAAATGCCATGGGGAGTGGTCACGTTGGATTTTACGGTGAGGCGGATACAAAGGTCTCAACAATCAGAGCTCAATTCACAGTGGTGGACATAGCGGATACTTCATACAATGGGCTAATAGAGCATTACTAACCGCGTTAAGGGCCGTAGTGTCCCCTGATGCGCTTTCAGAGATGAAGTTCACACTCATTTGGGGATATAGGGGAGGTGTGTGTCGATCAAAGAAAGAAAGAAGATGCTATAGGACATCATGCCGGCCGGTGAACAAAGGAGTGCTTAGCGAGCGAAGGGAAAGCGAGAGCAGGGAAAATCATATGGAGATAAACATGGTGAAAAGGCCTTGAGAAACTATGAAGACAATTCTTAAAAAGAAAGGGAGAGCGAAAAGAGAGCCATGCCACACGAGGAAGTTGTAATTGTCCCTTTTAAGCAAGGGATAAGGAAATTTTTAGAATTGGTACAAAGTTGGGGGAAGATCACCAGCAGCGGTTAATAGCCTTGATAAGAGAGTTTGAAGAAGATATTATATTGCTTGAGGACTGAGGATATCGGGTATAGATCCAGTGGTTCGATACACAAGCGTATATCGACCCGACCTTCGCCCCTCGAGCAAAAGAAAGATTGTTCAATGATGAAAGAACATAGCCGTCATTGGAGGAAGTGTAGGCTTTTTGTTAAGCGCAGCGATTAGCGAGTTGAGAAATTTCCGCGATGGATCGTGAATATGGTGTTATTGGTCGGCTTGGCAATAAATGGCCGATGTGCCTGATTTTTACTAATCTGAACAAAGCATGTCCCCGAGGACTTCTACATTGCGTGTTTGGGCAGCTTGGTAGATGGGAGTCACGGGCATGAAGTCTTTGATTTTATGGATGCCCTGCAAGAGGTATCATCAAATTTGTATAGCCACGAGGATGAGAAAAAGCTTAGCGTTCATCGGTGAATACGGGTTATACTTTTTGGAAGCTAATGTTGTTGGATTAAGAGCGTAGGAACCACTTACCGTGAATGGTAAACTACATTTTAAACTTCAGTGGAGGCGCATGACTCTGGGAGATTTATGGATGATATGCTTTAAATTAGCGAACACGCAGTGGATGCTTTGGGAAATCTTAGGGGAAATCTTAAATCGGCTAAAAGAAGTCGATTAAAAGGTAAACCCGATACTCATTTGGAGTGGTGTGAGAAAAAATTCTTGGGGTACATGATTAGTGCAAGGGGTGGGCCTAATTCGGGATAAAATAGAGGCTATTGGAGATAAACGCCCAGCCAGTTACAAAGAACTCCAAAAAGCCGCTTGAGGGGTGTCTCGTGGCTCAACGACTTTATATCCGTATGCGGAGAAAGGAATCTACCATTTTTTTAAAATATGAGACACGTGTCAAAAGAAAAGTTTAAGGTGGGATGAAGAATGTAGCTAAGCATTTTGAGGAATTAAAAATATTTTGGATCGCCTCAATTACTCTACGACAGCGGGAGAGTATTGCGGTTATACTAGCCATCTCTTATGTAGCGGTAAGAAGCATGTTACTCAGTGGAAGGAGTGCGAGAAAATGATATATTATGTTAGTAAATGTTGAGAATACGGATGAAAGATATCCCACGTAATACATAAAGCCTCTTTTGCTGGTAACGTCGGCCATTAAAGCGGGTGTTGTCAATCTGTTTTAGCCGAGGCGGTTAACACGTGGAGCACTTGAGTTAAGCGAGTTTGAAATATCATACGTCGGGACTAGCGTTAGGGCACAACGTGCCCAAGCGATTTTGTAACGAGTGCACCACCGGGCGCTTTCCGGTGTGTCGACGAAGGCGTGTCTGAATCTTACAAGCCCAGTGGGCGTGTATGTAGATGGAAGCGCTGGAATGACAAAGGGGCAGGCCAGTGTTAATTGTAGGGCCCGAAACCGAGACCATGGGTATGCCTTGCGGTTGACTTTGGCTGGCTACTAAGAATGAAGGCGAATAGCAAGACGATGATCATCGGATTGAGGTGTGTCGGCGTCGTAGAATAGAAGAGCTTCTAATTAAAGGAGATTCTAAACTAGTAGTAGACCGAGGTCAGAGAGGATCTTGTGGGTAAAAAATGAAACTCTATTGAGATACCATGTCGAAACGTTGAAATATCTCATAGTTTCAAAGCGGATCATATTTGGCATAGCGGGGCGAGAATGAAAAACCGGATCGGTTATGCAGGCACACCCGCAACTGTGCAATGAAGTTACACGAGGGGGGTATCACGTTGAACTTCATAACCAACGCCCCTAAGGAGGAGTGAAATAACCCGTTAAATGAGACGTTTAGTGGTATGACTCGAAGATAGTATAAATACTTTCGGAAAAAAATAGATAAATCGAGATGAGTACAAAGCATGAGTAGCGTTGGGTTCTTGCTTGAATAATGTCGTTTAGGATCGTTTTCGTCCGGTTAATTGCAAAAAAAAAAAAAAAAAATCGAGGATCAAACCACAGACCAAACATGACTGGCTGCTTACTATATATATCACTGAAATCTGAAACCCTCATCTTCCTCCTGTTGTGCGAATCATCGCCACTTCTCATAAATTTTTTATTTTATTTTGTGAAGTTATCATCTAAAACTCAAGCTTAAAGAGCATTCCTTCAATCATCTTATCCTCAAGGTACTAGAAACAACTCTTAAACTTTCCGTTTCGTGTCTTAAAGTATCAAAGATAATATTTTTTTTTCGTTTTATAATTAGAAAAAATTTGAGAAAATTAGATGCTTATGTTAAAGGATTGAATCTTTATGAAGTTAATAATACATTAAACATTATACCTTATTATAACTGTAAATGTTGGAATATTTTTTAGAGAAATATATCTAAATGAGATAATTATTTTATGTTTAGGTTTGGATTTTTTAATTATTTAATTTTGATTTTAGTAAGAAAAATAAGAAATAAATAGTAAAATATTCTTATATGAGGCTAATTTTCGGTTTATATATAATATATATACAATATGAAGGAGTTGATCCATAAAAGAAATTTTGATTTTGTATCATTTGGTATTTTTTTTATAAATGTTGGAG
This sequence comes from Lithospermum erythrorhizon, assembly GCA_019722365.1. NCBI lineage: Eukaryota > Viridiplantae > Streptophyta > Magnoliopsida > Boraginales > Boraginaceae > Lithospermum > Lithospermum erythrorhizon. The sequence continues at coordinate 14,530 of JADFUC010000360.1, forward strand.
TTAAATAGTCAAAAACCAAAAATAAATTGATATAAATATGTATGTTTTGTAGGGAAATAATTAAGCGGGAATTTTCAAATATTTACTCGCCAACCTTGACTTTCTCAAGAAAATTTAGAATCGTTAAGAAGTCGTTTGCTTATTTTTTGATGACTTAATGACTAGAAAAAGAGAGAGTTGATCAAAAAAATTAATTTGGAGCTTGAAATTTAATAATTTACTTTTCCGGTGACTTTGAGGGAGTATAAATAAGCTACATTTTAAAAGGTGATAATTTTTGAAGATAAGTTTCTATTTATTTTGATTTATGGGGGTTGAATAACTATAAATATGGTTTAGATTGTAATCTAATAAATATAAGGGTTTGTTTTTTGAGTTGGGGTATATGTGTGGTGGCGAAGCCACAATAGCGACTCCCCAACCTCGGGGAGCGACCCGCCTCGAGTCGTGCGCCTCGGGTTAGAGTGTTTATCAGCACGCATATACGAGTCACCCGTCACGATGGCCCGACCTGAAAAACCAACCTCTTTGAAAAATCAATAAACTGATAGTTTGGTAAAAGTGAAATAGTTGAATGTTCAAAATGTTTAAAATGCGAGTTTAAGCATCGTGGCGTCACTTTTAATCAAATCGAAATTCTGAGCTTCGCTCGCGTGACCAAGTCAAAATACTCCATAAAAAAGTTTATAACTTTTCAACACGAACACAAAATACGAGAATGCGAGTACAACAAAAATGATTGAGTAGAAAAACTGCGAGGATCCACACTTTGTCTATAGCTAAAGTACAATTAAGCGATCAGCTCTCGACCACCAGCGGCGCTTTACGTTGAGCGCCGTCGGAGGTTGGAAGGGGTAAAATTTCGATAAGAACTGAGTGGAAACAAATGTTTCCGGGTGGTAAAGCTTTATCGCATGCGAAAAAGGTACACAGATATGGAAGCGTGGCGATAGAGTATTTATATCTACAATAAAAGGAGTATACCAAATATCCATAGCGTCATAATAAATATAATCATCATAAACATATATACATTTTAGAGGACTCGACTTATATTTAACCCGCATGTTATATCAAGAGAGATAGCATGTCACATAATCAAGCGAGCAACGTCATAAATTCTCAAAAGCGAGCGGTTATACGCGATAAAAATATGCAAAACTCCACGAAGACAAAACCGCTGACATTATCGTGATTTTCAAACTGGAAGTGACATCCCCGATGTCGCGCGATGCGAACAATGCACACCGCGATAAGCGTGATTGCGACATTTATATAATGTCATTTCCATTTTCCGGCGAAATTTCGCGAGGTAACCTGATATAATATCATATCCTTTTCCGGTAAACTCGCCCGCCCATTTCGCCCCGTAAAATATCATATCCTTTTCGGCATTTCGCCGCCCGATCGCATGCAACATCATAAAACAGCGAAATGCACGCACGGGCGACCTCTACGTTACGACTCCAGCGTACGCGTCTAATATGGTGTGACTACTCTCTATATCCAAACCCAGCATGACCTACAACCAACATCGCACAAGCGTACCAACCGCGGCAAAAAATAACCACACGCGACTTCAGTGCTGCTCCATGGCAATGACTCTGTGACGGATAGAACAGTAAATGCGACAATACCGATATAGCGCCCACAATATACATAATATAACAATCTCGTATAAAAAGCTTTACTACCATAATATACATAACACGACCATCATACAACTCAATATTTTACAACTTCACAAATTACGCTTATCATATAAATTCGTAAAAACAATTATAGTCAACGAAAGTACTATAAAGCTATAAATTCGTAAAACAATTCTATCTATCAAATTACTTATTGGCAATAGAAATAATATTAGCATACAAGTGATAAATCCCTTTAATTTAGTACCGCTCGCTGGAAAATCAATCGATCCAGCGAGCTTTGCTTTCTCGCGTTCTAGTCTAATAAAAACACCGAAGAATGCGATTAATCTGAGCTTAGTTGCCTCTAAATTCTCTTAAGAACTTTTAGTACCAATTGGCCATTTAGGTAAAATATTACTAGTTAAGCTTAAGCGATAAACTAAACGACCCGATATCGAACAACCCAGCGCCTAAACCATTTGATCCCTATACAACGCCATTACAACACTTTAAACAATTTTAACCAATCCAAAATATCAACTTTTCCAACCAACTAAACCCATTTCTAACAATCTTTTAACCTCGCAATCCGTTTACTAACAAATCTAATAAAAAGCTGAAATTTCAACATATATTCATCCAACAACTTATAAATCACAATTATTCCACCTCGAAACAACTATAATAAAGGTCGAGAACATACTTATACCATTAAAAATATTTTTTTGCAAAAAGAAATCAGCCGAAGTCAGCTTCGAAAGTCAACTAGCTATACCCAATATTTCTACCCCCAAAAAGTGGTTATTATCACCTCCTATACTACCTGTCTAGCGCAAGTATGTATATTCCATATTAAACCTTAAAACCGAAGTGAGCTAATTTCCAAAAAAGTCAAAAATTTTCAAGCGTCAAGAATTACTCATCGAATGCTTAACTTTAACTCGAGAACAACTAATTTAAGGCCCACAAGAATGGGTTTGTAGCAATAATAATCAGAAATACAAAAATTCAAAGAGAGGATGACGAGGGGAAACTCTCAATAATTTAAGGACCAAGGCACTGCGAAATGGAGGAGAAATCGAAGAAAGAAAATCGAGGGGGAAATGGGGAGGGTTCGGCGGGGGGGGAGATGGGATTTTCTTTTTTTTTTTTTTTTTTTTTTCTCTTTTAAGGGCTTGTTTGGTATGTGGGAAGGATGAGGGGAAAAACGAGTTTATGCGGTGAAAATCCGACCGTTTTAGTTTAAGCGATACCTCTCGATTCAACTTATCTCGACTATTAATTTCCAACATCAACATTTATAGTCCATGAAATATAAAGTGGGTCCAATTTTACGTTAATTAAATTAACAACTCCACATTTTAATTTATTAATTGATCGATCGTTAAATTTATTCTGAGCCCTAAAGATGCAGATTCGAACCGTTAGTTAAGAAATATACTTTCGTTTACAAGAAAAGTTAATATTATATTAATCGTTTGCATTGGATGGGACTTTGAGTAAGGACCGGTAGCGTGAATAACTAGTTGACTTCAACTACTTTGATATATATATTATGTTTGTATATTTGGTATGTGTGATAAGCGGTTATGATATTGTTGAAGTTGTATCGAGTATATTATGATTGTTATTATGATAATGTTAGCGTGTGTTTATTGTGTTGTTTATTAGTTGAGTATATGTGTACTCTTTTGCGGAGTTGGGGTTGGGTGGAGTAGAGACTAAGATATATATGTATATTGTTGGGTTTCCTCGTCGGGAGGGTTGTGATATGCATATTGATGGGTTGCCCACAGATGTTCGGGGCGTTGTGATACGCATTCATGTGGTTTGGTACCAATCTCGCGATTCATGTTGTGATATGCATGTTGGCCAGTGGGTGGTGATCTGCGTATTGGTGGAGTTGCCTAGGATGATATATTTTTATATAATGGTGGGATGCCCGAGGAGGGATGTGATATCTGATTGGAGGTGGGTGGTGTATTGGGTGGATTCCTTTTTTATGATTATACTGTTTGCTTGAGTAATATTTGACCATGCGATTGTTGGTGTTTTATGAATACATGTAGGGAGCGTATTCTATTTTTATCTCGTGAGTGTTATTGAATAATTCTTTATCTATACGGGTTGTGAGATGTTGTTAACTTATTTAATCTTGTTGTGTATCTCTTGTAGTTTATTGGTATTTTTCTTCTATTTAGACTTGTATTTACACATGGGCGGGCGTTTATGCCTAGGTTTTCAGGAGTTGATTACTGAGTTGAAAATGAGTCACCAGCATGATCTTTTCAAATCAAATCGTTTCTCTTTGTTTGTGTCTTTCAGACTATAGTTATCTTTTGTGGAGACTTTAGATATTTATGTTATGTTGTATTTTGAGAGATGATGTTACGTATGACTACTGTGGTATTTGATGATGATGGTGAATTTTGTGGTAGATCACAGTTGCGCGTTGGACAAGAGTTTATTATTATCAAAATAGATTCATTTTATATTGATATCCGTCGATTGGTGACACAGGAGGCCGACACAGGCGACTAACCTCGAGGAGGCCGACCTGGGGGAGTAGTTACAATTTTGATTATCGAGGCTTGGGTTATGAGAATTGATATGATGTCTTGTGTGGTTATGTGCAGGTTTGGTTGGCCAAGGAAGAGTTGTCAATATTTAGGAATTTCTTAGGGTGTTTGATCTTTCCTTTCTTTAGTTATATACGTAGGCGTGAGGATGCCGCGTAAGGTGCATGCGGTTGGGCGCAGCGAGAGGAGCTACGAGAGGTGCCTACAGTATAGGGGAGAGGTGCCGGGGGGAGGTAGGAGTATGAGGGATTCTGCGAGAAGATGTGGATGGAGTTGTAAGTGGTGGTGAGCCCCAGTGTTGGAGCAACCCGGGGTTTAGGGATAAAATGTGGATGAGGGATTAAGAGGCGTACCGGATGTCGTAGGGCCCAGGTAGGTTAGTTGCGGGCAAAATATTCGGCCGGATTTCTGACACGTGACCAGCGTGTTGTTGGAGGTACAACTTGCTTTATTCCGGACATTAGATTTCCTTCGAGATAAGGCCGTATTCGAACCCCCATGGGTATTCTTTGGAGATGAGGACAGAGTTTGGGTTTACGGGTTGCGTGTTGGAGCCGAGTTGGTGGGAAAAATGCACGATCTTTGTGGTTCTGGCGAGGTGAGACACCGGTGGCGTGGGGCTTAGATTGGTAGATGTGTTTAGAAGGCGTGTGTGTCTTAGAGCGCCACGTGATATGCACTTAGGCGGGAGTTGGTTCGGCAGGCGAGGCCCGAGTGTCGATAGTATGAGGAGAGGGTTCGGTGATGCAATGGCCGACACTTTCCCGAGGGAGGTGCGTGTTAGTGAGGAAAGAATCAGAGATTCCGGGACGAGGCAGATGGGAGATCCATACTAGATTGTCACTCATGGATTTTGTGACTTCGTATTTAATGATGCCTTACAGAATTTGAGATGGAGTTGGTGAGTGCTCGGGAGTAGGGAGAAAGAGAGTAAGGCGTGATGTCTGCATGTAGGTAGTCGATCCCGAGCTTGCGGATTTCGGGGCGTCCGTTCCAGCGTAGTGCGTTTCGATCAGAGTTAGTTTAGTGCACTTTAATTGCTAATCTAGCGCTATTGGTTTTTGCCTAGGTCTTTAGTAGGTTTGGAGGATCCGGGGAGGTTGAGGTAGGTAAATTTAACCGGGGGGATGTTCGTTGTGTGTTAAATCGGGGTCATAAAGCTGTGCAGCATGGTAAGAGTTGTGTGCATTGTCGATGTCGCCGAGAGGACACATTTCTACTAATTGTCCCCGAGGCAAGGTGTTGGTGGAAGTACTAGTACGCTTTACTTACGTACTTGAGGCGATTAGAGGAGGGTTATCAGGGAATCGTGGGAGTCGGTTCGGTGGTAGAGTGGAAAGCCGGACATTGGTGAAAATAGTCGGGGTGGTATGTGTTTGGAACTAATTCAGTGGTGTGTGTTGGGTTAGGCGTAGTCGGTGTTGCAGGAAGGTTTGTTAAGATTGAGGAGGAGTACTTAAATTTGTACACTTAAGTATTGAAAATCGATATGCGAGATAGATTTACCACTTTTGAAATGAGTGCTTTTGACGCTTATTTTGGGGATGGATTAGTTGAGAAGACATCATGCGGTGATAGATTATCATCTTAAGAAGATTGAAATATCAGTCTGGAAAATATAAGATTCTTTTGCTTAGGTGGTGAAAAATTCTTTCCCTCTTTTACTTTAATTTACGCTTTAGTTGCCGTTAGTTGTTGAGAAAGGGATGTGTTGGTTATCTTGTCCATTGTCATTGACACGAGAAAGGAGGAGAAGCGAACTAGGAAGTATCATCCGTATGCGTGAGAGAGATTTCGTTGATGTATTTCTTGAGGAGTTTCAAGGACTTTCTCATGCGAAAGGTGAAGTTTTCCAGAATTATTTCACAGTACTACTCCGATTTCTATGGCACCGTCTGAGGTGAAACAACGCCTTAACTGCGGGGAGTTGAAGGAGTTCCACACGACTCGAATTACAAGAGTTGTTAGATAAGGGGATTAAATTCAAACCCGGAAGTAGTTCGCCCAGGGTGCTCTGTATGTATTGTTTGTCAAGAGGAAAGATGAATCAGAGGTTGTACTCGGTATTGATTATAGGCGGAGTTGAATGCATAACAATTAAGAATCGATATCCGTTGCACAAGGAATGATAATGATCTGTTGTTTGTCAATTGAGGATGCCCCGGATTAAAGGGGAGGATGATGTATCGAAGTCGGCATTAAGAACAAGATATGGGCCTTATGAGTTTTTGGTGATGCCATTTATTGTTGACAAATGTCTTCTATTATGGACCTTGAATCGGTGTTCATTTCTTATTTGGATAAATTTGTGCTTTGGTGTTTATCGATGTTTTGACAATGTAATAATGTGTGTAATAGTAATGTGTGTGTATATTGAAATGATATTAATGATGATGATGATGATGATAATGATATTATTAATATTTCTGGCTAATTGAGGGAGGCATGAAGGCGCTTGAGGACGCCGAGGGAGAAACAAATTTATCTTTAAATTTTCAGTGTTAATTGTGAATTTTTTGGTTACAGGAAGGTGCGGTTTTTAGGTGGGTATAAGTGTTGATCCTGAAAGTTGAAATTTGTGATAAATTGGGAACAACCCCACTTGAGTGTTCTTCGGGAAATAAGTTTTAAGGTCGGGATATTATCGAGGAGGTTTATACGAGGATTTCTGCAGATTTATCGCCTTTTGACCAAGTTGACTAGGAAGGGAATTTCATTTGTTTGGGTGAGGATTGTGAGCCGGTGTTTCGTGAGTTGAAGAGAAATTGACTCTGCTTGAGTGTTGACTCTTACCTGCAGACATGATGGTTATATCGTTTAGTGATGCTTAGCGTCGAGGGGTTGAGATGTGTACTAATCTTGACATGGTAGGTAATAGCATATACATCGCGGCAGTTGAAAAAATAATAAGGAGAATTATCGGCGTGATTTGGAGTTAGGCTGATTGTGTTTTAACTTAGATTTGGAGGCATTCTTTGTATGGGGTGGCGATGTCGAATTTTTTTACCGATCATGAGTTTAAAGAGGCCACCTTCTGCGCAAAGAGATTTAAATATGAAGCGGCGAAGGTGGGCGGAGTTTATTCGCGTTATGGCGTTTGCATTGAGTATAAATCACGGAAAGGCGGAATGTGGTAGGCGATGCGTTAAGTCGTAGAGAGAGAGGTTAAGGAACCCGTTGAATGACATGAAACAAATCGGTGTTAATTTTGGAATAGGAGTTGGTGGAGGTTTGTTGGGCCTTGAATAAGAGTTATATTGGTTTAGCTGTGGCGGTCGAATACTTGAGTTGCAGCCAGGAAGGATCATTGCTAAGTTGTGTAGAATAAAATTGTTGAGTTGATTGTGTTCTTGGGATTGGTTAGTTGTTAAGTTGTGATGTCGTCATTGTCAGATTTGATAGAGTAGATCCGAGTGATTGTTGCGTGTTATTTGCAGTTTTTTTCTTGAAATGTACATATGTTATTTGATTGCCATCGTCTTGGAGATATTACGCTGGTGGCGAATTTATGGGCTTATACGTAAATGATAATAGAAATTGCTAATGACTTCCGTATTAAAATCTTAAGTTGAATAATATTATGTACTCTTTATCTATAAAATGCGATACAATCTACTTTAGTCTGTATTATTAACGTGGTTGGAGGTTAATTTCATTCTTGAGATATATATTCACTAAGCTTAGCGGTACTACACTTTTTGTTGCTATGGGCGCTTGATTTCATTGCTAGGTTGTGGTAGGTATTTAACTTGAAATTTCGTTCGGTGTTTGTGATTTAGAGCTTAGGTGGCCGGCCGGGTGGCCGATTGATCTACATGATCTCATTATTTATTAGTTGTAGTTAGGTTTCCGTATAGTTGTCATTTTGGGATTCTTGCATTTGTACTTAGGAATTATGTTGTGGTAGTTGCTAATACGTAATTTAGGAATACCACGATGTATTCTTTTTACTTAAAAATTGTTTATCCGTTTTATATTGTCTTGTGAGTTGTTTGAGCAATTATTAAATTTGAGTCATCCGTCGATTGGTGACTCACGGTAATCAAAGATTTGGAGACGATTGAATCTCGAGGCGTACGACTTGGGGCGGAGTCGTTACGGTATTCTCCGCATCTTGATCACAGCATGTGTCTACTTGTTTTCTCTTTAATGATCGAAATTCAGATTCATTTCTTCAGCTGTTCGAGTTTCAGAATTGGAGAAAGCCAAGTGCAGGAAAAAATGTTCTTTCTAACTCTTATTTGGTAAAGACCCTTGTTCATTTCACAATATTGCAATGAAAGAAAGAAATGTGAAGATTTGTTGAATCAATCGGAAGTCTTATTCAACGTTGCCTTAAGAGGACCATAGATCTAAAGAAAAAATAAAGAATAGATTGCTCTGAGATATCATTTGGCGGTGTTCATTGGTTAGCTTTTCAGCTTATTGCATTTAGAGGAGCATATTGAGAGTGAGGATTCGAAGAATGAGATTAATTTCAAGTGAAATGGTAAGAATCTTGGCATCTTATAATGATGAATTTGCAAAGGTTTTTTAGAAAATGCTCCTTATAATCTGAATATACTTCGCATTTTATTTGAGAAAGAAATTTTGAATGTATTTGCTACAAAAGTGAGGAGGCATATTCGGAAAGAAATTGGAGATGCAAAATTTTGCATCTTGGACAGTTGATGAATCACGTGATGAGCAAAAGGCAGTATGATTTGAAGTTTATTGATGTAGATGGATTTATAAGAGAACAATTTCTTACGATTTGGTGCATGTAAGATACTACATTTCTGCGACTCTGAGGAATTATGCAAAGTATTTTCTTGTGATTGGATGTTGGTTCCATTCGGAAGGGCCAAGGGTATGATAAAGAGATGAGAAGTAATATGAGAGGGAGAATGGAATGGATTCACGAGCATTATTTTGAAGGATTGTCCATATGCTTATTTTGTGCATTGTTTTAACATAGATTTAGCTTGCTTTGAATTCTTTATGAAAGAGAAAATACTAAATTCGTGAATTTTTGCAAATTTGGTTTTATTGTGAATATTATTACTTAAAATTATCTAGCGTCATGATCAGCTAAAAAGAAAAAAGTTTCTTGAAGTTCAACATTTGTTGGAGGCAGTGAGCTTGAGCTGAAGGTGGCAAATCAGATTGGGACACTTTCAGCGTGCGGGGGAGATACTTCGTTGGTTTCACGTTTCTTTTCGGTTTGTAGTTTTATTGAGATGTTGATGCATCGTTCTCAGTTCTAGAGACTATTATAAATGATCGGGGCTAATTATAAAGTCAAAGGGGATCTTGGCTAAACATGAGAAGTACATGAGCATAATTTGATTTATACGAGTGAAACAAATTATGAGTATAAACTTGCATTCCGCTTTGTCAGCTCTTTAGCCAAAGAGATCTTCGAGGGCATTGTTAAATGTACTTCATTTGGTTTCATCTTCAAAGTTCTTACTCGAGAAATTGAGAGATGAATGGTGGGCAGAACTTCCAAGGGTGAGCTTTTGTGTCAAACATGTTTATAAAAGTTCGATTTGAATGTTCCTTATTGCGAGGCCAACCCAGGATAATGTGGCTCTTGAGGAATATTATAGAAGTTGATATCTTCTTTGTGACAATTGACAAGGTATGAGATTAATAGTCGCTTTAATGAAATTGATGGAACTGTGAGCTTTTGCGTAATTTTTAGTTCTAAAAGATGGGTTTCAAATCATTCAATATTGATCAAATTTTAAAGGGCTTATTGAGAAGTTATCAGGTTGATTTTACTTGACCAAAGAGAAAATGCTTTTAAAGTTCAAAACTGGAACATTCATTATTAGTAGCGCGATGATAAAAAGAATTAGAGACCTTTCAACCCTTAGCGGGGTTGTGCGTTTCATTGGCCAAATACGAGGAAGTCGAGTTAATACTTTCTTGTTGTTGATCGATTAATTTATGCATTTTAAGCTGCTTCTGTTTCTCTTTGCAGATTTCGAGGAGGCGAGCCTTTTCAAGCTATGAAGATTGTGAAAACAAGATTGCCTTGATAAAGATGGAAGATAGATTCTTAGGCGACAATTTGGTTGTTTATATTTGAGAGGGTGGATTAAATCTTGATCTGATTCTATCGTCGAAGCGGTTCAAGAATATGAAAAAAGCGTCGGCGGAGTTTTAATTTTATTATTTTGTTTTTGTTCTTTTTGACATATTTTATTCTTTTGACACTTTGGATATATATAATATACCTTTTTTGGCATTTTTTGTTCTTTTTTGTATTGACTCGATAGATCTTTTTTAATCGGTTGGAAGCCCACACTGCATTCTCAGCAGAATCGCCACTATTCATAAGGACAATAAAGTGCTTAAAAAGATATAATAAGAAAGAAATGGCAAGAAGTCTTTTTCAAAACAATCAAGTATATGAGAGACATAATTAAATCTTTCAAAATGAACAATCACTTACTCCATATATTATTGATACAGAGGAAATATAACCTTTTACTCTTTTAACTAACAAAACATTTATATAAATATCAATATTCAAAGGATGTGATCTCATCGTAATGAGCTTGCGTAGTGAGGCATGATGATGCGGGGAGGTGGTAGAAAGTTATGGTATTATTAAGAGATTGTTTTGATAAGATTCTTAAATGAGCACATTTTATAATTTTAAAATTTTTAGGCATTAGTTATTTTTTAGGGTTCTTAGGGGCCAAACTACAAAGTATATATATTATATACTCACGTAATTCTCATGTTGTATATTTATAAAGTTTAGCATTTGTGAATATAATATATCTTAAGGATACTGTTGACATATTTCGGTGTGACTATCGTATCTTAAGGATATTGATGGCATGTTTAGCTGTGAGGTATGCTCTTAAAGAGCAAATTCCATTGAGATTAATAGCGTACTTGGGACCGGGTAGGTGTGCGATTAGCAAGCTGTTTATGCTTAAGCATTGCTTAAATTCATCTAATTAATATTAAATGAAAAACTTTGGCATTACCTCAAATAATAATGTGAAGGTTAAGTTCTACCCAAGTAATGATGCTTGTGCATCATGATAATCTTAATTGTTGTAAATGACAGGAAATTTACATTATATATGGGTAATTGAATTCTTACGATTTATGGGTGGTTATTTTTTAAGTTGGTTATTAAAATTTTACAAGTGACAAATAACTATAATGTCACATGGATAATTTAAATGATCTTTTAGAACTTCCTGAATATAATGTCACATGGATAACTTAGATAATTTTTTAAGGGCAGCTGAAGCAATTAAGGCCTTTGAAACTTTATATGTTTATGATCTAAAAATTTTTCTAATTAGAGTTGGGAAAAGAAATATAAGAAGGCTCAAAATATATATTAGAAAAAAAAAATAGAAGGAAGCATCATGCAATTAATTAAGCATTATTTATATGATATATTATAGTTTGTGTGATATTATAGTGTTATATGTTTGATTGTTTAGGATAGTATATATTTCTTATTGCTTTTAATTTATTCGAGCATTATCATTTAACTTTTTGTATTTAACTTCTTATATTCATTTAAATTTATTGTTTTGTTTCATTTTTATTAATTAATACGGAGTAATAAGTTTGACCGACAAAAGTATTATTACCTTATAATTTTTTATTTCAATCCTAAACAATATACTCCGTATATTTTTTCTAAACAATCAAATAAAAATATCAAAGTTAATTAAAAAATAATCACCAAAAAAATTATTTTTGCCGTTGTTCTCTATACTCAAATCCAGTAAAACACGCTTTTTTATTTATTTCAGCGTGTTGACAGGTCAATTACTAAGTCAACTCAAGTTGTCCTTATTATTAGCCGTTATAGGAAGTAGGAACGTTCATATTTACACAGAATGAAGCCACGGCTCTTTTTCCCGCTCCCTTCTCTTCATCTTCCCTTTATTTATTTTATGTAGACTTCAAGTATAATACTCCAATAAGGACTCTGACTTAAAACTATATAATAATCTCACAATAGCAATTATCATCATTTAACAAAGAGGCCAACAACCTTATAAAAAATTTAAAGTTCCTCATATAGTCATATCAAATAGATATGAACACTGGTGCTACTTCTCATCACGTTCTGGAGATAACGGTGATCTCTGGAGAAGACCTATTCGTTTCCCGGAGACGAGTGAAGAGGAATGCCTTCGTAGTCATCAGAACCGATCGAAATTCGAGTTCTCAAAGAACAAAGATTGATAAAGATGGAGGAAGTTACCCTTTATGGAACGACAAATTCAATATGAATTTTCCCATGCATGCACGTCACATTAATATTGAAGTACAATGTAAGACAGCTTCAGGGAATTCTTTTATTGGGTCTGTGAATATACCGAAAACGGATTTTCTTGGAGGATATGTTCCACATGGCTATCTACACTTTTTGAGTTATAGGTTAAGGGATCGGAGGGGGAAAAGGAATGGAATTATTAATATTTCTGTTCGAGTGAAAAGGGATGAAAAAGTAGGGTTAGACTATGGATTTTCTAATCCTTGCTCGTCAGTCACGCCTGTGGATTATAAAGTCTCGACTTCCATTGTTATGGGTGTTCCAATAAATTAGTTAGAACCAAATAAATAGCAAAAGTATTGATTATTTTCCATGAAAAAGGATTGGTTTTGGCGGGATTGATTGAAGAATTTATATTGTTTTTCTACTGATACGGTGAATATTTATGTTTGTTAATTACGTAGTAATTCGTTACATCACGTAAATTTTTGCTCTGGACTGCATTCTTTATAATTTGCATTGTTTGTTTGTTAGTTGCTCTGGACTTTAATGGTTATAATAAGCCCATTAGAGATTATTAAGAGGTGCTATTGGCCATGAATAAACGTTTTTTTTTAATAATTAATGCATATATTTGTGAAAAGCGTCAAAAACATCAAGTTTCGAAACTCATTTGGGCGCTAAAAGCATTCAAAATCATTACAATCAAAGTTGAAGGAGTTAATTAAAATGTCCTAACAAGTTGACAAAATAACCAAAATTGGTTTGGAAACCAAAATTACTTCTGACATTCATCAAGTTTTGCCATTCTTTCCTTTTTCAATCTTCAAATTGTTTAGATCGCTTTTCTTTGGTAAAATTATCAGTAATGAAAAAGATAGAATGAGATCTATGTTGATTAACAAGGATTGAAACCGTGAGGATGAATTCCCCAAAAGTTTCAATAAAAATACTTTTTGGGCTCATTGTTGGTGAACTTGAAACACGCACAATGATTTTTCTAGTTAAACTTGTGATACGTCACGAATCAAGCCGATAAGGTGCCCCGTCATTTTAAATCTACGTCTGAGAATTTTAGTATTTCTTCTTTACATGTCCTGCCACAATGATTGTTGTTGAGGGTGTAGGGTTTGTTGTACATGAGAGGTTGTTCATTGTTATTTTCAATGGGAATTGATTTTTGTAAAGCGAGTTTCCATGTTTTCACTAATTTGCAGCTTCTTGGTCGATAGACTCGGAGAAGAGGGTGATTTGATTAAAGATGGGCCGTTTCCTTGTGATCCGTCTTTGAATACAGGCGAAGATTCAAGTTTGAAGGAGTCTCGGAGAATTTCAGAGTCATGTTTGGTGGAAATTTCCGATCTTTGAATAGGCTAGGCTTTCAAAAGGCTTTGGAGAAAAACACTTCCCAATCAAAGTTCTCTATCAAGTTTTCCAGATGAATCATAAACTTCACATGGTAGTGGCTAGCGCAACTATTTCTTCTCCCCTGTTTTGTTATTTTCTCTACTGCTTGACAATGACAAACCCTTCAGATGACTCAAATGTTTCTCACCTTACTCCACAAATAGAAAAAACTACTCCCTCCCTTTCTGAATCAGTTCCACGGACAGAACAACCCACTGTCCCTCTTAAACCTGATGATTTTCCTTCATCTCCATAATACCTCGGTTCGAATGATAACTTCCTAAATATTACTTTCACGGTAATTTTCATTAGGAAACAATTATGATGAATGAGTCGAAATCACTCCGATTTATCTCATGGTTCGACGCAAAATTAGAACTATTGATGGGCGCTAATTTCGAAGTTTGTGGATAGCAGGTTTCTCTATGACTGGCAGAGTGTCCAGTGATTGTTCGATGGATTCTCAATACTATGGTACTCTATCAAACAGACCCTTACCTTATTCTGAGGATTCACAACCCGTTGTGTGGATGTTCTCAACCGCAGGTTCAATGTTAGAACGGAACTCGCAAGCAACAGCAGGGCTTTGCCCGTGAAGTGTAAACAATCAAGACAGCCCAAATTTGGTGATTAAAATTTGAGGGGCTAAACTCGCTAACTATAATCCGATTGCAGTGTGTCACTGTGGGGTTGCAGTTATGGTCCTGGTAGGCAATTTCAGGCACGCTTAATGAGGAAAAGTTGCATGATTTTTTTACTTGGTAATGAAGAATTTTTCGTAATTCACACTGTGCTTTTCAAGATCCACCTCCTTCTTTTTGGGATAAGTATCAAATTATTATCCAAGATGAACAAATTCGGACATATTGTGTTCTTTTTGTAAAAGCAATTCCGGTCATGGTGACACTTGTTAAGCAGAAAGCGAGGGTTGCGGTGTTTTGCACGATTTACTTTCCTTTATTTGATTTCGATGGGCGAAGATTCAGGCGGATGATCTTCAAACTGAAGGCAGGACTCTCTCAACTTGGGTCAATCGGGTCGAAGTGTCACTTCGAGGAATTAAATCTGCAGAAACCGCCTTTATGGCCGGGTTACGGGAGATTAACTAAGGCTATCTCAAATGGGTTTGAGGTGCCTTTCGGCCGTCGGACTGAAGTGTGACGCGGGGGTGGTCCTTGGCTTATTTCAAACGATAGTCGGTAAAGGTGAAGGCAGATATGAGGGCTTGAAATACACGGAAAAAAGGATATTTATAGGAGAATGTGGCCATCTTTTCTGTCCTCACAAGTTATCTTAAATGCAGTGAACATACGCAGGGCTTGTACTGTGATCACTGACTGAAAATGTATTGGGCTGACTTTTATATATATAATAAGTACTTCGCTAAAGAATGGTGGGAATGAGAATGATCTTGGTGTCTGGTGAATGGTGAAGACCGTTCTAGGTGAGATCCTAACTGCTGCTTGAACAAATACAAGTGTTGGGAATGAATATCAGCGGTTTGACTAAATTACCGCTTGAGGTTTGACTTTGGAACAACCGTTGGAATCACGATTTATTAAGCAGATTGACCCGCCGATTATGGAATCGAAACCCACCTTTACCGCGCGTACCCACTACCTCGAAAGAAATCGTGCTGTTAGATTGCGTAAGTCTATGAAAGGTGACCTTTGTGGGTCGTTGTACTTTACTTTTATTAACTTTGTCTACTTTACTGTTCATCTTCTCTCCATCCTTCCTGCAACCGTTAATCACTTCAACTACCGCTCCCGATTTCCGCCTTCTATTTTGATCTTTCTACTTAATGAAAGTGTACGTCAACCACAGCCAGATTTATTGTGTTGTTTTTTTTTGTGTACAAGGGTTTGGGGCACTTTTAGCATTTCTATCTTTAATCGAGGGGGGTTATTTGAAGGAGAAGGCCTTTGGCGAGAATGAAGGGTGTGCAATACGAGGACTTTCGGTTTTGCAGTTTGGTGTAGTTTTTAGGGTGAGGTTGGATGGTTTTAGAGGATTTAATATCATCGAGAGTAGGAAGATTTGTCTATTCTAATTTAATATTTGGGGTATCGGGGAAAAGCGTGTTAGATCTGGAAGGGGAGTATAATGAACAATGGTTTGGAGATTCTGGCGATTTTTGTGTGGAAACCCTTTTCACTTTCCCAAATACCTTTATATTTTTAGGTACCATGATTCCTTGATTTTAACAATTTGTGTTTTAACTTGGGTTATTATTATCAGCAGTTGGCCTTGATTCCAACCCCAAAATAAATAGAGTTTCTTGAGGCGGACTTCGCCCGTTATTGTGGTTACAGATCCACTTGCCTTTTAGCAGACTTTATTTAGCTTTACTCGAGGCGAGATTACCATGAGGCGGGTGAGTTTTACTCCTTTCCGCTGATCCACTTTGCTAGCATGGAAATTCCTCAGAGCAGTAAAATTTCGGAAGCGGTCATGGCGGCTCCAGCGGAAAAAGAGCAGAGACAGCGTCAAAGTGCACATTGCTGCCCATGGCTGGCTGGCCGATCCTCACCTGCAGGGGGACAATGCGCGACCTCTCTGGGAGCCGGGAGGAGCAGGCGTGGGTGATCGCTGCCGCCGTACTACGTCTTTCGGGGACTCACTTTTCCTAAGCAGTTTAGATAACTTTTGGGTAGTATTTTTCCGTTCTGGTTTTGTGGAGATCATTCAGTTAGAAGGGGATAAGATGCTTGAGCGCAGGTGAGCCGTGATCGACGGTCCTAGAAATTTCGGAGACATGTACATAGAGTCCCTCTCCCCTACGGTTTTCGATTTCCACTTTTCACGGTTTGTAAATAACACTGCTTAGTGGTACGTAAACCGGGCTCAGGGGAATAAGCGGAGTGGCTAGAATCACCATGCTTACATGAAGTGAAAATTACGTATATAGTTCGCCTAAGGCCTCCAGAGTGTGCTTTGATTTGTGCCCAACTTTTCCATGCTCGGGGGTGGCTTCCTTTTCACCAAGCGGGGTTGGGACATCTTTGCATACTTTAGAAGATAGACGAGATCTTAGGAAACCAATGGCGTTCGGTAATCTATTTTAAGTGAAGGCGGTGGATGAAGCGGTCCCCGAGGTATGGGTGATCCTTGCCGTTGATTCACGGCGTTGGAGACCACCCGTGGGGTATTGATGTTCGTTGCACACCGAGATTTTAGGGAAAGAGATTAATCCATTCAGCGAATTAAATCTGTCCAAGAGCCTTGATATATAGGTCTCATAACAAAATTATGACAATTACATGTTTGTGCATATGTTTCGCTTCTTGTCGTTTCACCCAGCGTACCTATTTTCCTTTCTCTTATGTAGATGATATCCTTGACTGAGGGTTGTGGAGCCGAGATGTCCACACTACTGCCGTGGCGGAGGGCGCCGGCACTGTGCAATAGATGAAGGTGAAAGGTCTACGCTTCCACCGAGATCGGAACCCGTGGAGGTTCACAGCGGCCTCATGCAAGGAAGAGCGGAGTCGGACTGACGAGAGGCTGGGGTATTTGGGGCTGCGAAGCATCTTGCTCGTCGGCCCCGAGAGAAGTTGAGGCGGTGGCCGTCACCGGAAGATCCGCCTCGATCCTCTCGTCACCTACTACCCCTGCCCGGTATCCGACCAGCTTCTCCTAACAAATTTCGAGCCTCAGAACTCTTCTACCTCGCTTCAGGAGGCGGGAGTTCTCAGTACTCCTCGCGAGAATATTCTCACGATCTCTTAAGTCTCCATGCCCACCCGGCGGAATTTAAAGAGAGAATCACGGGGAGCTCTCCCTGGCTCACGGAAGAAGGCGAAGCCTTCCAGGAGGCTTCTAAATCCCTCATCCTAGAGCGAAAGGTGAAGAAGGATTTTGGCAACCGAGATCCACTTGGGGAGTCTGGCTTGGCAGGTACCCACATCATCGATAAGGAGTATATTCCTCTTTTTGCTTAGTGCTTTTTTTTTTTTTTTGTTGTTGGGCTGCTCCGGGTTTCTCTTGTGCGATCTCTAACTATTCGCAGCACCAGTCGAGGAGCTTTGAAGCACGCCCGGCGAAAAGTGCAGGGGAGGTGCGAGAAGAACAAAGATGCTTCAGGCCCAGCAATGGCGAAAGGCGAGGCCTCTGGCCGGCTGCCGGGATCGGGTACATCAGGAGAGGTGGAAATACGCAGGAGCGACAAAAGAAGGGCCCAGCGTATATCCAGAGATACTCAGAAGAAGAAATTTGGCCAGGCTATAAAACTAAAGGAGGTGGAAGAGGCGGTACTCTCAAATAGAGAGGGAGGCACATGCCACCGTGTGAAGGAGGCCATCCTCAGTACCCGTTTCAGAAGACTTGAGGAATAAGTTGTGAGGGCATTAGCGTCTTGCTTGTGCCGTTTTCCCAGGACATAGGGCCGCTTGATCCGCCCGTTGTAGACAACTTCACAAAGATTTTATCCAGTACAATAGGGATTGGGTTTACTTCTGCAATCTGAAACCCGTTGACTCGGAGATGATGAGGAGGCCGCTCTGAGGATAACCCGGCCAGGTGTAGCAGGACTTTTGTATTTTAATAACACCCACTTAAATATGATTCGATTAAAGCTGACCTCGAAACTTACCCATTATCTTGCGGGTAATAATAGGCGGGGCGGCGGTGTTCAATCGAACTTCTGCTTAAAAGTCCGTGGGAACGCCACTTCAAGCGTACCGTTATCAGATGCAAAATTTTGGGAATACGAAGGTCGGTATATTTTTCATAAAAGCTGACCTCTAACTCACCAGATCTCTTAAGTGGAGAACTACCAGCTTCTTGAAGTAGTCTCTTTGCCCTGATGGCACTCCTTTCACTTCCTGCGGCTCTGAGATTTTCCTACTAAGTCCGATTCCCAGCGTAGAAAGGAATCGGGCTGTACCGGGGTGAGGGTAAGTGAGCTGGGGTGGGTTCCGTCCTCGACTAAGCGTCACACTTGAGTACATAGTGGCATCTTTCACTAGGGTGGGCCGATAATATCCGGCTCGTGTGAAGTGCTTGATGGCCGGGGACCCGAGGCTCGATGTGGCTCCTACGCGTCACCGTGTATTTCATTGACGCTCGGGGGAATATCCTCGTAGGCTACGAGGTTAGCAAGGGCCGTCCCAGACTTCGATATAATTCCCAAGTACAATTGATATTTAAAATTTAGCAGTTGCAGATCCTCCTGGATTCGATCACGGCCTACGATAATTTCAGCCGTGGAATAGAAGTATGGGTGATACGCGATGGCGGCGGCTACGACCATTAAGCAGCTCTTTTCGAGGATATTGGTTGATCCTGAAACTTCCACATATCCGCCGGGCGATTCGTCATAATAGGTAGTTGCGAGCCTGAGCAGATGGTGGGGCCTTCTGCGTTTTCGCTCTAGGAACCATGCTTAAAAGCGAAGATCCTCGAATTTCGCTGAGTAATGCTGCACGCTTGCTTGATAACGCTCGCACGCGAAGGCTCCTTAATTTGGTAGAGCCGGTTTGAGTCACACTTAACTTCAATTCTTGACCCCCATGGGCACTTACTAGCCGTAACTTGATCATGGCTTCGTGATACGCTTTTCCGTTATTAGTTGCGGGGAAAGCTAGGCAGCGAGGGCGTATTAGAGTTTCACTTTTTGGGTCTTAATGGAGATTACTCGGCGCCCACTCACTTGCTCATTACGAGGGGCGCCGTCCAAATAGCGTCCGTGAGGGAGCGGAGCCACCTTCCTCTCTGCAGAGGCTGGGTCTGTGTAGGAGCGGAGAGGGTCTCGATGTACACTCGATCCACCAAAATCTGGCAATGCTTGAGCACTTAATTGCTGGTCTGAGGCGTATGATATGTCTCAGAAAACACACTTAACTTTCACCAGAATTAGCCCCGGTGGTTGACAAGGGCCCCGGACTGAGTAGGTATTAAAGCCAAGGATTGATCAGTTACGACCTGGATCGGGTGGGACTCGAGAGAGAAGTACGTCTTAGGCTTTTCTTTGCAGGGAGCTACGCATAATCTGTTGCAGCCATAAGCTGGAATTTTCTGCCATCCCTAAGGACATGGCTAACATAATATGGGCCTTTGTTCTTTGGTCTATCTCCTTTACTAATACTGTGCTGTGATATCCGAAATAACCCGCAATACGAGGCTAACCGTTCTCCGGGGTTTCATTCGGGATAGCATTGAGAACTAGTATATTCCTTTTGTCTTTGGAATGCCTCTTTGCATTCATGGTCCCAAGAAATAACTCTTCTTTTACCGACATTCGCCTGAACTCTTGAAGAAGGGTAGGTTTTTCGACACGGCTATAAACGGCTTAATGCCGCGAGCATCCGATTGACCTACTGACTCTTTTTGCCATTTGCGGAGGTGCGTATCCATAAGCGCCTTTATCTTGTCGGTTCGGCTCAATCCCTCGTGCGAGCATATAACCCAACAGCCTCGGAGACGCGAAAAGCCTTACCGGGGTTCACTTGCTCTTCCCCAAAATTTGGTGAAAGGTTTTAGATTTTACATATACTTTTGACAGCATGCTCGTCAACATATATCTCCATATTCCGTCAATTTGTTGTGCAAAGATTTAAATTGACCATCAGCGTCACGTAGCGGCGTTTTTGAAGCCCGAATGGCGTAACCGCCCGGCAATCTGGCTTGTCGGTTATGAGCAGTCCTGCTCCCTGCGTCTTCGAGGAAGCATAAGGATCGATGGTACCCAGGAAGCGTCCATAAAGTCGAAAACACCATGGCATCTGGCTCACGTCGACAAGCATGTGGTAGTGGATAGAAGTGCTGGGGGGCATTTTTATTCAAGTTGGTAGAAATACGTGCACATCGCGCCACTTTCCATTAGGTTTCTTGACGATACAAGCGTTTGCCGCCCGTTAAAGTTGTAATTTCGTATGGCACGAAAAGCTTGCGATAGAGCTTGCACTTTACCTCCCGGATGGCGCGTGCTACCGTCAATAAAGAGTCTTTTCTTTTTTGTTTTAC
This sequence comes from Lithospermum erythrorhizon, assembly GCA_019722365.1. Taxonomy (NCBI): domain Eukaryota; kingdom Viridiplantae; phylum Streptophyta; class Magnoliopsida; order Boraginales; family Boraginaceae; genus Lithospermum; species Lithospermum erythrorhizon. The sequence goes on from JADFUC010000360.1 coordinate 35,364, forward strand.
CGGCTTTTAGCCTTAGGATCCATACGGCCGATTATGCTTGACGTTGGATACACCCTGGCGTATCCTCGGGTCCCAGCATAAAAATATCTTGAACTCTTATTAATGCCACCATAGCTTTGCTTTGATGTTGTTGTCTAATCGTCCGTCCTGAAGGTCAGTTTCCGTTTTCCTCTTTGAAAGGGATAATTACTTAAATACCCTCATTGTGGCATGCGCCCTCGGCTTTTGCTGCTCCTTGAAGCAGATTTCTCTTCACCACTCCTTGAGCGAATTAATGCATATTTTCCCGAACCAGCTTGGCCCAGGAACCCGTTGGGGAACTCGCGTTCTTGGAGTACGAGGTTTGGTAACACGCCCGGCTTTTTCTTTGATCCCAGGCATCTCACATGCCCCGAGTCGGGAACTTAAATCTTGAATGTCTTTGGAAAGCCTCGCGCTTTATAGCGGTTAATTGTCGGACTGACCTATAAGGCAATTCTCTGACTGGTCTTAAATCTCTGATCATGAATTATGTCTGATGAAATTTATTAGTTTTATTCTTTAATACGTTAAATCCAACGATGCTATTCCCAGTGCCCTTATGGGTGGCTGAGAGCAGTCGAGGTGTGGGCAGAGTTGAATAATACATAGAGTTGTAAACATCAAAAGTAGTGATATGCAGATATCCGCTGGTACCGGTGAAAATACCACCGGCATCTGACCACGAAATTTACAAATAATTGGGGCTATGACCAAGGGTCATCATGCGGAATTCAATTCCTATTAGGCACCCCGTTCGTGAAAATAAGCAGTTGCTTTTTAAATGATGCAGTTGCATTGCGTATGTCGATCTTAACTGCGTAACCGCTTGCGGAATTGCGCGAATCGCCTGCGGGTCCTCCCGAATTGTATCGATCCGACCGTGAGTCTCGGCATCGAGAAGGCTGCAGGTTTACTTGTAGCGGCGGCGGAGGAGCTTTGTGCCGGCAGCTCTGATAAGTTCACTCCCGGGTGCTATGCTCTTTCAAGAGTATCCTGCTTTTATTAACCTACATCTGGGTTCAAAACCTACTGCGCTCGTTGGTATGGGTGGCCATGCTCGCGATGATACTCGCTTGTCTAGCGTTTGTCCCTTGCACAGTGCGCTCGCCGTTCATGCTGGCGTAGGAAGAATGCTTATCTTCAATCGGGCATGCCGCCACACTCACACGGACCGCCGAGAGCTTACGGCGTTCGGCCTTTGTGCATTGCGCTAATCCTTTGAGCGTTGGTTTCAAAATTTCTTTTTTGATCCTTGCCCCTTGTCCGTTGTAAGAAGGCGGTCCCCAGGGCGAAGTCTTTCATAGTGACTTAAGGCAAAATCTGTTTCTCAGGTATATGGGTCCATAGCCTAGATTCTTTATTTTTGAGTTAACTCATTCAACGTATTATTAGCTTGAATTTCCATGATGAGTTAAATCTTGGTATGAGGGGGTTTCACCGAACTAAGGCCGCTTTGCTGGGGTTTTCATATGACAACCACGGTAAAAGCATGGCCAGCAAAAGGCTACTTATTGCATTGACTTAGAGATTTTAGGGAAAAGGGTTGAGTTATGCAAACTTTATGATACCCCTTGAGGTTTCAGGTAGATACTTCTTTGGATATCCATTAGAGACCCATTTCGTCACAGTGTTACGTATAGCAAATCGAACTTGCTAAAACGCGTCACCGGATTTAAATAAATGTCGATAAAGAGTTAAGAGGGTAAAGCCATGTGTGATCAAGCTCTATCGGACGTGATAAGAGAAAATGCTTTAAGCGTAAATATCGAGGATTGTTGGATGTTATGAGTCATTTTGCTTAAAAACCCTTGTAAATGTTTGATCGGGTCCCAGCTACCGTTAAGCGGGAGTAATTTGCGAAAAGGAGGGTGAAACCTTGTGTGTGGACCCATCCAGCGTCAAGTAAAGGGCATTTTTGGTCGCTTACATTCTTTAAAGTGCTTGGCCGGCATGAGCGCCTTAAAGCCCGTTTTGCTTAATATCGCAATTCGCTAGCATAACGTGATTGTATTATTATTATTATTATTAATGTGGTTGCAAGGGTCAGTGGTCACGGCTTTGTGACGGTTACAGGCGCGTTTGAGCTTTCGCGGTGGCCAAAGTCTCAGCATACTTTTCCTTTGCTTTAGCGTCAATTTCTGATGGTTTGTAATGTCGGGACATTTAAGATAAATCTTTCCCATTTCTGATAAGTTGTTCGTTTTCCGTCTTTGTATTTCCGACTTGATATCCTCGGGATATTAATTCGCATTTGGCTTGGATTCGACAAAACTGATGTTATTGAACGACTGTGAAGACGACATCTTATATTTTCCATTTTGCTATGCTCGATCAACGAGGCAACTGCTTGTTTTACACAATTTACTTCATTTATTTGCGCCGATGGGCGAGGATTGGTGGATCTTTAATTTGGACTGGGATTTCTGCTCCAACTTGGGTGTCGGTCGGGGAATTGTCCTTGAGGTTGATCTACGGAAACCGCACCTTTTAGCTGGCATGGCGGGTTGGGAGGATAAACTGGGTATCCTCCGTGAGGGTTTAAAGTGCTGCTGAGCCGTCGGACACAGTGTGACCTGGCATGGTCCTGAGAACAGTGGGTGAAGTGGAGTATAAAGACAAATACGGAAGGATACTAAGGAATGAAATTTATTTGGTCTCCCACGATTTATCGAGATATTTGGAGAAGATGCTGAGGCGCCATAGTACCCTGCGCCTCTCCCCAGGATATAAAATGCTTATTACGGTGAGGACTTTATATCTGGGGCTTACATGCCTGTGGCCACGACCCCGAATGTATTTGAGGTGACTTTTATATATATATCACCCACAGGAATGGTGGGGTGATAAGCCCAAGAGGGCTGGAAAAGTGGTGGCAACAGAGGGCCTGTTGCAGGCCGGGGTGGAACTGCTGGCAAAGCTGCTGCTACAAGTAGCTCCTGGTAGATCGCTGGCATTTAGCGCCAGGAGGGGCGTGATTCTGAGTAAGGGCTGCAGTGGATGCTGTGTTGGGTGTTGGTGCTGGTGTCAGAACACACTTTCATAACAATGCAAATGGAATTCTAGCATTACTTGGTGCGAATAATAATCAATGGGCCAGAACTCGAATCTACTGAATAGCACCAAGCTGATGCGAATAAATAATCTGAGGCTCACTTAACAGGTGAGGTTCTTTCTATTTTACTAGTGATTTTTCAATTTGCTTTACTATGTGAAAAGAAATGCCCAAGATGTCCGATTGGTGCTTTCCCTTGAGGAGAAAGGCTAACTCTTCTAAGTTTGCTAATGTTCACTATCCCACCTGGTTTGATTTTACATCGTGTGTTATTCGTACTTGATTTGAGTTGTAACTGTATTTTGTGACTCAAATTAACTGATGATTTAAATTGTATTATTCACTTTTCAAAAATGTGTGTCTTATTGAGGACCCTACTTTGAGGACCACGATTTGGAGTCTATGAGAGCGGATGGACTCTATTATTTTCAAGATGGATCAGGTATTCAAACACTACATGTTTGTGTGCTTGAAAGATTCACAGGGATTATTGGCATAGCCGCCTGAGGCACTCTTGGCCCAGGTAGTTCGGTCCAACATTTTATTGATCGTCTTCAATAATTTTTTGATAAGTCACTTGTCATATATGTTATCGGAAGCGAAGGCAGAACTTCGTGAATCATTTGTTATTAGTAGTCATAAGGCTCAACATTGTTTTGATTTGTTATTGTGATCTTTAGGGTCGTATAATACATTGTCATCTTACGGTGCTCGTTACTTTTTTAACATCGGTGGATGATTATTCTAGAGTTGTTTGGGTTTGATCGATAAGGCTGATTAAGCATGCTTTTTTCTTAAGTTTTATGAGTATGTTTGATCGTCAGTTCTTGCTAAACTATCTTGTTAAATGAAGTGACAATGAGGCGAATTTTTTGAAGGACTATTTTGGTGACAATGTTGTTTTTTGTTCAAACTTCTTGTGTGATCGTTTTTAATGAGAATTCGGTATCACGGTCATGAAGTCTCTATATGAAACTTAAACTTAGCTTTCCCGTGTGGTTTCCCAGGGAATTAGCATCTGCGTTGAAGAGATATGGATTTCATGAGTCACTTACTCTGATTTAAATTATTCACTTTGAATCAACGGAATATTTAGATTCATATTAGTTTATGTTGATGACTTGATCATATCTAGAAACATTTAAACTTCACTTGACGAGTTCAAACATTATTTGAGCAAATGTTTTCATATGAAAGATGCTTGGTATTACAGGAAATATTTTTAGACATTTAAGTTGCTAACAAGTAGCCAAGGAAATTATCACTTTCATCAGCGAAAATATACTCACAGACATCATTTACGAGAGACTAGTTTATTGGGTGCTAAGCTAAGCTACATTTTCCTCTTGAACAACATCATCACCTTACTCCCTGCACTAGTCGTTTCTTCAGTGACATTGGCGATATAGGCGGTTAGGTAGGGCGTTGATTTACCCAAGTTTACGTGACCCGATATTTCTTATGTAGTTCATATTCTATCTCGAATTCGTGCATGAAGCTTACGCTAAAGATTCATGTCTTGCCGGCATTCTGAGGTTGTGCGTTATAAAGAAAAGGAACCACAGGGCCAAGGACATTCTTCCTCCGTACTAATTGACATTTGAATTTGACATGATGGTGTGATTCTAATTGGGCGGTTTGTCCCACTTACGAGTACATTCTGAGGTTGGATGATTTTTGGGGGCAATCACTAATCTCTGGAAGATTAAAAAGCGAGTTACTATTTCTCGATCTTGTGAGGGAGGCAAAATACATATCCATGTCTGCCGATTACATGTGAGCTCCAAAGTGGTTGAAGGGGCTTGGCCAATTATGCTTGGTGTGAAATATCAAGTCTTTATCTGCAGTGTTTTAATGCGACGATCAATATGCATTGCATTTAACATAATCACGTGTTTTCATGAGCGTCACAACAGCATCGAAGTTGATTGTCGTTTTTAAGGAATGCTTTGGTGGATGAGAGACTATCTGTTTGAATCATGTTTCTACAGGTGACAGCAAAGCGGATATGTTTGCAAGAAGCCCGGCTTGGGAAACCACGCGATTTACTTTCCTACTTGACAAGTTGGGAGATTTCAGAACATTCGTGCTTCCAGCTTGAGGTGGTAGTAGGCATAATTTATGAATTGTATATTGGGCTTAATATTTCTTGATGTAATGATTAGCCATTAGAGATTAGGTGTATTGTAGCATAAGCTTATCTAAGCACATTATGAAATAAGATGGATCATAAACTTCACATAGTTCAAAATTGACCGAATTTTGCTAAAAAATCATGGTTCATATATACTAAAAATCATTTGACTATAGATGAATAGAAGTTCAAGATTTTATTTTAAGATGATAATCTATCAATGTGAATCCAGTACAGAATTAGCCATTTTTATTTCTACATTGAGTTTTGTCGGGCTAAGGTTGAAGAAGGAAGACTATTATACATCCCGAATTAGTATGAGAAGCTTCAGGGCAACGAGCAATTTAGAGAAATTGTCAATAGTTTGACCCTAGCACTGTAAGAACATCCAGGCATAATGACCTTGTCAAGAAGAGGACTGATGGAAGCTAGAAGCATTAGACCTTGTAGGGAGATTGTATGTTATTGTTTCCTTAAATACCTTTAAGGTTCATTTGCTAGCCCTTAATCCTTCCATAATCTCCTCAATAAAATTTAACATTACTGGCTTTGATTAAGAGTAGTGACTAATGGTAGTCGAACGTGTTGTTTATGTAACATCATTTGCTCAATTAGTTAAATGAATTGGTTATACAATTGTCTCTCACGGATTAAACCAGTGAGTTTAATATAGATTGTGAATTCAATAAGTTGAAGATATTTTACACTTTAAATAATAGGAAGTGGAATACTAATATTCTTGATGAAGACCTCTATACCATCCATACCAACAACAAATATCATAGAAATTTTTTTTCGATATTGAGACAAAGGCCAGTTAAACATCGAAATTTCTAGTCAGGTCTTGATAATTCTAAGACAGTGTTCCTCTACAGAAGACATGATGGGCAATAATCTTCAAACATCATGTAAAATCCTTGAGTTAATTGAGATGAGGAACATTGATCAGTGATTCAATTAATCAGTTTTTGATTGCTAGGGTTCAAGCTAATTTTAGAGCAATCGTTTTGGGGAAAACTTAATTCATATTTGGGATTTCTAGCTGTTGGCATATGATATTATGCACGTGGTACAAACGGCTACTTCACTTGATCACACTATGTTTGTTGTTTTGCTATGTTTGTTGTTTACTCTGAATTCAAAAGGTCTGATTTTCTTTAGTAAGGCACTCCATGCAATTCTTGTAAAGACAGGGACTTGTTTTTTTTTGTAAAAAAACATTCGATCACTTATATCACCAGTGACCACACGAAATATTGTTCATATGACAAGCTTGAACGTGTATGCCGGAAGTTTAGTAATGCACTTATGGGTGTATTACAACGGTCAATGAGCTATAATTCCTTCATAGTGTTGGGAGTATTCTTTCTTGGGAAAGAGAGATATTTAGTAGTGTTGAAAGCAAACCTTTGATTGCAACCTTAAGCTGAGTGCTGTTTGATAGGCCGAGGCGTCAGGAATCGGTGGCGGAGGCCAAGTTCATATAACTTTACCCCCAATTTAGGTTTTTCTTGCTTGGGTCCGATCACTTCCCCCGTCGCCTCCGGATTACTTCCCTCTTGTACTTTTAGTAGTTAGTTCTCTTCCCACTTTACTCTTTGTTATCTTATAAGTCTAAATATTTTTGGTATTATTTTGAATTGTTCTTTAATTTTTTGTATCATTATTTCGAATAATAGTTATTATTTTCATTATTTTTTTAATTTTTAATTAGGATTGATGCGGTTTCTAGATAAATCGGTAACCGCCCGGTTTTGGGCCAGTTCGATCTAGTTCATTTTGGGCCGGAATAGGAATGGGTCGGTAATTGATTAATTTATTTCAATTTTTTTGGCATTTATTAATTAATTATGAACAAATGTCGATTCAAGATACCCATATAATATTAATATATTATATTGAACACCCAACAAGAACATTAACAAATGAAGACTAGTTTGATAGCGAACTCCCTCGTTTTGATATAATTGTATTTGCAGCACGTTAAAATTTGTCCTATTTAGTCCTCCTATATATACAAGTTATTCTAATAATAACTTTCGTCCTCTCACAAATCCATTTGGGCGAGGTGCCTTGTTAATGCACATGCAGAAGAAGATGCAACCTTTAATTAACTTCGCCATAAGTTACAAGGGCAACCACCTTATCAATCATATAGTAAAAAATTTAGACATTGATTCATACAATATAGAATAATATTCAACTCATCTTACATAAGTACATCCCTCCAAATTTATAACATTAAATAAGCTATACGCAATTGATAAAAAGAATACTATTATATCCAGATTTATAGGTTTCCTCAGACCTAAGTAGAGATCTAGAGACAAAGATGATAGATATTCAACTGTTTGTTGGTGGCAATAAGGTGACCCCAACCATTTTAGCAGCATAACATTGTCCTTTTAACAGTGTATAAGTATCGAGCCGAAAAAAACAACATCAGCAAATCAACAAAGTATCGAGCCGCGGCTGCAAATATCTAATAGGTTTACTGATCAAGATATATCAATACCAATCCACCTCTTCAGTTGAGACCTTGGGCTTCTTCTTAGGCTTTTGGAACCGATTATTCTCATATTTAGCTTTGATAATCAAGGAGTAAAGTAACTCTGCCTCTGCTGAAGTGTCATAGGGCATGTTGATGATACTTCCGAGTAGAAACACATTTTAAGATGGACATGTATGTACATAATAGCACATTCAGTTATAGTTTAAGTGCAACAATATATCACCGGTATCCCCTAAGTTTTCTGTATCAGCATTTCAGAATAAACTCAATCACTCACATGTGGTACTCTGAAGCTGTTACACTAGTGAGTGTCACCTAAGTTTTTGTATTAGCATGTCAGAATAAACTCAATCACTGCTACGTGGTACCTGAAGCTGTTGTTAGCCTATATGTCATCTTCGAGGGGTGAATATGACTGAGGTCATGAATGCTTTTTCGACTTATAAAAACTTTAATAGAGTTTCACCGTTATCACGACTTAGCAATCAGAAACAAATGTGAATAGGCTAAAGTAATCTTAACACCCTCAAATGAATGCTAGATAAAGATGGAAACAATAAAACGATCTAGCAATCATTATGTACAAAGATCCAAAAACTCATGTTGATCAATATTAACATTAAGTTCATTCATGCATAATACGATTAAGTCCATTCATGGCAATTGATCAATCCTAGCAATCTATTTAACATATCACAATTCAATATATAGATATACTAAGTGAGTTTACGACATTCTTGATAACAAGTTTAATTATGATTTGATCGGTGCGGAATATAACAATTAAGTTCATTGATCAAATCAAACTATCCTAATCATGAATATTGAATTAAGATCAACATAGGATATTCTATTTTAGCTCGATTAAACTTGACATATCCATTTAACACAATAATTCAATTATATGCCGAATATTCATTGCTTTATAAACTAGCATATAATCGAATCTTAGCAATTCTAGCATATATATAATATGCACACAAAGCAAAAGAGTATGGAAAGAAGATGCAAACTTCACACGGTATTTTCACGAGGTTCGCTAATCTACATCCCCGACCCAAGGCTCCTCACCTTAGGCTTTCACTAGAATCCACTAGACGGCGCTTCTTCAAATGTTGGTGAAGCCCAAACCAACTTACAACTCTTAGCTCATAACTTCGTTATCACACCACTAAGAACCCAAGGAATCACCCCTATGATTTCAACCTCCTAACTCCTCAAGCAGAGCCCAAGCCTCAACCTAGGATTTCTCATCCCTAGGTCCTAACCTCGTTAGTACACACCACTACGAACCCAAGGACACAGGCCAGATTTCAACCCAATCAAGTTTGAGATGTAACTCCTCTACCTCGAGCACTCTATGTCCTATCGGGTTTGAGCACTAGCTCAAAGACTCACGGCAATCTACTCATTCCTAGTTTGAGTAAGTCTCACAACACCGGATCCTGTGAAATTCTAGCAAAGAAGAACAAATCAATACATTATTATGTTTAAAAACATTTTCTTTGGTAAAAATTCTTAAAAACATTTAGAAATTGGTTAAGATCTTTTGTCAAAATAATTTGAAAATATTCTCAAATAAGAACTGCAAATCAATATCAAGGAAAGAAAGTAAAGTAAGATTCAAGCCATAAATTTTACCGATCTTCGGTTTGCATCCAAGACTGCCTCTTCCAATCTCAGTCTTCATGAGCTTTTCTTCTTGGTCCTTTCATGACCGGTGATGGATCTATCTTCTTCTTCTCATCCACATTCTTCACTTGAAGCCAGGTGGTTGATTCTTCTCTATATCACCATGCTCATCTTTGGCATTGGAAAATCACCTCAAGCTCATGACATTTCTTCATTGTCTTTAATGTTCGATATTGTGCTTGTTTGATATCAATGTCAATTTTGGGTCCGAGAAGCACCCTTTCTAACATATCTATGAAATAAATCATTTAAGCACATATGTTAGATAATAAATCAATTTTTAAGTCATCATTAAATGTTGAAATCAATGAAAATTGATTCCTTTTTATTATGCCTGCCAAGCGACATCAGAACAATTTACTGTGCTGTTACAAATGCGATATCGAACTTTAATGTTCACCTTAGTAATTGTATATTACTAGTGTGGGTTGTCATGATAATCTATGTTGTGAGCTTATTGCTAGATCTTTTACCATTAATCATTATAATAATAGTACGGTTCGATTATTATTATTATACAACTTACTATTCGAGCTCATGTCACACACATACAATGATATTCGAATTATATTTTATGCATGAAATCAAACGAGACTTGTAAATTGAGAGATGTATCTCTCAACATATATATATATATATATTTGTCAAATATATATTGATGAACATCAATTGGTTAAACTTGCAAGTTTAATCAATTATGCAATTGAAATTGATGAATAACTTGATAAGTTATTCGATAGTGACTCGTTAGTATTTTAACCTAATTTGTTAAGTTAATTAAAATGGAACAAGTCACTAGTGACTCATTTGATTAGCCATAACGGCTCACTAAGCAACGAGTTAAAAGTGATTTCTTAACCCAGTTGCTTAACGGGTGGAATTAGATTTGGTATTTAAAGAAGAGACAAGGTTTTTTCATTTCATGAAAAACTCTTGCCTCCCCTCCCTCTCAAAAAGCCGCCTCCCCTAGAGTTGAAGAGATTTTCTTCCAATTTTGTTCCTCACGACTCTAAAGCAAGTTCAAGCTTCGCCGGATTCGATTCCCTCCTGGTGCGTATAATCTATGAGACATCGCTTATGTCAGACAAACAATTGGAAAGATTTCAAGGGGCATTCAATGGTAGCGCTTGTCAACTTCGGTAGTTGATTTCATTGCCTTCTCCGCCGCAATGTAAGAACTCTTTATTCATATTGCAATTTGTATGTTTAGATTAATATACATTATTTTTAAGGATTCTGATTGCATTTAATTTGGATGTTTATCACTTAATAAAATTCATACTAAATTTAACATAAAATAAGATATACGCATCAGAGTCCAACAGCCATATACACTCAGAGTTTTAGCCCCCGTTACGGTAGATATAGAATCTCGCATTACACTTGCAAAATGTTGATCTACATAAAAAAATTGGGACAACATAGAATAACTTCAATTAGGAAGGAGACTTCCTTATAATGTTATGGTTCATTCATTATCATTAGTAGCCTAGTGAATGAAAAATAAAAAGAGTTTAAACATAAAAAACGAAGCAAATCTTCTTAACTAAAAGAGGATATAGATATTGCAATCTATATACTTATCTCAATCAATGAGAAAGTGTAAATAAGAAATAAATAAGCACATTAAAGAAAATTAGAAAGTATTCCAAGGTATATAGGATATGCCCAAAAGGAAGGACTGATTGTGGTTTGGTTGGATGCGATGAAAAATCCAACCAAATTCAGCCGGATTTTTCGAATATAAATCCGTCCGGACCGGATCCGGTCGTTTATTGTAATAATTTAGTAACCGGACCGATCCGCTAGTAATAAGCAAAAACCGGATATAATCTCGTCCGTCCGGGTTTTATTAAAAACAAATGTTTTAAAAAAATTAACCACTAATTATATATAACCCTTAAACCTAACCCTACCTCCTCAAAAGTTCACAAACAACCCCACTGTCTCACCTGGGCCCTCTTGCAATCCAGCTCCCCTTCCCTCCGCAACCAGCCTCCTCCTCCCCTCCATGTCCTCCTCAAGAAGTGATCCACAAGTTTGGTAAATTTTAAATTTAAATTTTTAAATTTTGATTATTTGTTTAATTTTAGTTATAGTAAAATATTATAGTATTAAACATAAATTTAGTTATAAGTCTTAACAAATATTATTTAAAATTATAATTTTATATCAGTTTAGTTATACCATAATTTGTTTAATTTTATACAAATTCAAATTTATCTCGCTTAGTTATTTATCGCTTAGATATGTTCAAATTTGTCTCGGTTTTGTTTAATTTTGTTTGTTATGTAATTTGTTTGTTTGTTATGCTACTGTAATAATTTGTTTAATTATGTTCAAATAATTTTGTCTAATTATGTTACTGTAATAATTTGTTTAATTTGTTATGCTATAATTTGTTTAATTCATCTCGGCAATTGTAATTTGTTTAATTTGTTATGCTACTATAATAATTTGTTATGCTACTGTAATAATTTGTTTAATTTGTTATGCTATAATTTGTTTAATTTATCGGCAATTGTAATACTTGTTTTTTATGCTGTGTAGTAGGTACCGTATATAATATGGTTGAACCACCGAAATACCTTACATTGTGCCGAAGGTGAAACTATGGCGGATTATTGGGAGTATGTAACAATGAGTCAAGAAGATGGTGTCAACTCGGAAGATGCCTCTGGAGTTGTAAGTCCCCCTGCTAAACGTCCTGCTAATTATAAACCTCCTTCTCAACCTCCAATAAGACAAGTTAGGGCTCAATCTTTAACTAGTACAACTGATGGAACTGGTGAAAATGATAGAACTTATTCCAATTTGTGGCTTCACTTTGAGAAAATTGAGAATAAAAGAGCAAGATGTTTGCATTGTTTAAAAACTTATGCAGCTGATACTAATAAACATGGTACCGATCATTAACAATCATAACAATGGTGGCAATACGTAACTGAACGAAGTACTGAT